>QTSX02005388.1:0-26040 GCA_014839935.2 Entomophthora muscae
CCTCAAACTACAGAATTCTCCTCCTCCTTCTCATCAGAACAACAAAGCACCTCCTCCTCACATGGTCCAAGAAACCCCTGAGTATGAGGTTGACTCCATTATCAACCATTGCTATCACTATGATAAACTCTAATACTTGGTTCTTTGGAAGAGATATTCTGTTGAGGAGAGTTCTTGGGAGCCACTGTCTAACCTTGGAAACTGTCCTGATGCCATCAACTCTTATATCCAAGCACATCCTGAGCTTGGATCTGGAGGGGCTAATGTCATACCCTGCCCCAAAGGGCAGGCTCTTTAAATCTATTATGTTTGTTTGTTTTCAATTGATTTAAATTCAGTATTTTTTTAATATTGAAGTTTTGAATTGAGAGTTAATATATAAGTATTTTAAAGTTAATTACCTTGTTTTTTTGCTATTTGCGTTTGAAATGTTGTTGTTGTTGCTGTCTTCCATTCTATCACGTTATATATTTCTACCTTAAAGTAGAATATTTTCACCTATTCTTACCTTTCAAAACCCCTGCTTATGTTGTTGCCACTCTCCAGTGTAACGTTGCTGATCTGCAACTTCTGTTGGGCTTTGAAGCTCTCTTTTTCCTCCAGGTTTTCCCCAACTTCCTCCAGTTGCTCCTGTTCTTGGATGCTTTCCCCATGACTATCATTATACAACTGACAAAGACTTTTTCTATAAATAAAGAGCTTGTGAAGAGTAGGCTTTAAGCCAAAATTCTAAGTGATTTCTCCCCTTCACTCCTTTTACCAAATTTAAACTTTGAGATCTTAATTTTTAGAGATTTATACATTTTTATTAAATTCATTTTAAAATTTAGCTTTTTCTTTTCTTGAACAAATGGAACTGGTAAAACAACAAGCCTTAGGCTTGTTGTATCCATTGTTTTCCCTTGAGAAATCTTTCAATAGCTATATGTATCGATTTGCTGATGGAGAATATCCAAATATTGACATTCCTTTAGTTACCAATTGTTCACTATTGAACACCTTATTTTATCTTCTTTGCTTAGGGTTCTTAAACTTGATCACTCCTTTTGCAACTCAGTATAGGTTTTTAGCAGGGTTCTGTAAGATTATTTTGCAGACAGTTCCAAACTTTTTATATCTTTAAATCTGAATCCTAATGCCTTAAACGCGCTGGTTTATAACCTTGCACCACTATGGGCAAGACCTTACAGAATCTAGCCCATCACCTGATTGCTAAGTTGCTCAGTTTCTTTTGGCCTGAGAGCTCTGGCCCCGTCCTGGATCCTTTGGCCTGGCATTTTCTCTGCTGTAATGACCTTCATCTGTTGGCCCAACAATAATATCCTTGTGGCCTTATCATTGCCACTGATGTTTCTGTCATCCTGGACCAAATAACCCTCAGAAACCCCAAGCCGGGTCAACCCTGGTCCCATGGTCTGAACAGCTCCTGGAGTCACTTCAAGGTTACCAGAAGACCGGAGATCATGTGGCCTGGCAGCCCAGTTTTCCAACCTATCATCTGGGGTTCCTTGAGACTTTAACTTATCAAGCTGAGCAGTAAATTCCTCCTCAGATGACCCATCAGTCAATATAGGAGTTATGTCATGTTGATTCAGTGCTTCTAGCAATCTAGACTGGCCTGGATTAAACACTGTCCTATGACGTTTCTCCATACTTTGCGAATCTGTGGCCTGGCAGACCTGCAAATTTTGCTGATTATCCAGATTCAGATCACAACTTGTTCCAGCTCTTTCATTGGCTAGCCGCAAAAAACATGGGTGGACAACCTGAGGGTCTGCAAGATCCTCACAACCATCAGAATCAGGTCCTGAGTTTGATTCTTCTAATTGGAGTTTTCTACTTATTTTGGGAGAAATGCCATTCATGACAAAGCCTCTGAAAACTGTTGAATCCTACATTTAATCTCTATCACATTCAAGAGTTACTACAAGATTTTTACCTGAAAACTCACAAGCTGTAAGTCTTGTGAAGGCTACACTAGCTGCCATAAAATTCCTCTCTGTCCATAAAAACTGCATTTTTCAACAGTATCAGGAGAGAAAGGTTCTCACTATTGAAGAAGGAGATTAATGTAAAGGATATATATATATATTGGGTGTGAAGAGGCCTAAGTGTTACCAACTAGAAAAAGGAAAGCCCCAGCATTGGCCACTCATGAAAATCAAGATTTAAACCTTACTATTAGTTGTAAGTGGACCATTGCCAGAAAAATTGAGTCAAAGTGTTGCACAGGATTTTTGAATTTAATTTCTCTATCATCTATTGCATGGGTATCAAACCCTGACCTTCTAGGAGGTCAGATAACAGCTCACAAAACCATCATTGGTAATATTTTTAATCTATTCAAATATCAAATATAGCAAGATCACATTAAGTTATTTTCAAAGTCTTTAAGTACTATTTTTTATAAAAAACTACTTTAGTAGTTTGATATTTTCATTTCAATAAAATATATTTTCTCATGATTCACTTATTTTAATATCTTCCTATAAAATTTGTAATAATATGATTGTTAGATTCAGTATTTTCACTAAATGAAAGTTCAAGAAATCCTTCACACAACTCCAAGATTGTTCCGAAAATTTTGTGAGTTGAAGTATGAAATGATTTATGTTGCTGGCTTCTTGACAACAAATCAACTGAAAGGGTTTGTCCTCTACCTTCTTATAGTAATATTTTGTGCTCTGCCATATTCAATCTTCAATTGATATCATTTAAGAGTAAACATACATCATCTTCTCATTAGTAATGTCGTCCTAATTTGGGTGTATATTTCTCATTTGATTGATTGAGACGGGCTATCACTTCTCTTCTTCCTGACATTTTGTGACATTTGAGCACATTTATAATATTTTTAGATAGAAGCCTTACTAAATAAGCCATGAATGCCTGCACTTGTGGTAACCATTTTTTAATTGATATTGTCTATTCTATGCATTGCTACAATTTTTTCATTTTTTATATTTTTGAAAGCTACTGTAACTTCATCAAATCATCCACTTTAGTTGAGAAAACCCTGTAATGATTGCGATTTAAGTTAGTAAAAAGATAACCAGGAGTTGATTGGTCAGCTATTTGTTTAAAAGCTTTACATGTAGTGGGTCTAGAGAATGCATAGCCGGTAAAGGTCAGAGATTTTTAGCTCTTGCCTATAAGCAAGTAGTTTAATTGGTAAATCATTAGTGTTGTAGATCCTAGTGCAGTAATAGGTTATGCTATGTAGCATATAAAATTATTGCCCAATTGTATGCTTTGACACTTAGGATTCGCTTATTGGCTATAGTTGAGGTTGGACTGAAGCAGCGTAAGAATTCTAGTCGTGCAGTTAAAAGTTAATATTTTAGTAAAACATACGCGTTCTAAAGTGATATCTTCAGGGTGATTTAAGGAGTAGTTTAGAAAAAAGGAACAGTGGATGGCGGATCATGTCTTAGACTGACACCACTTGGGGAATATATCAGGACAGCCCCACGTTTTAGTTTGGAGGTCGTGATTTCAATCTTAAATCTTACACGAGGATACATTGCATCTTAATTGAGATGGATTGAGGACATGGCTTTGGGTAACTGCTAGTGTGGTTGATCTTGACGTCATCACGTTTCGAGGTTCCTTTTACGCTGACCGCCCTCAAGAAAGGTTTCTTGGCATTGTTTCGTAATAGGCTACGCTCGCAACCAATGAAGACTCACTATTTAAATCTGGCCAATCAAAAGTGCTGTCCAAACCCTTGCTGCAGGGGTCAGGCAAAATCATAGCAAATATAAATTCTTATACATCGCGAGTGATGCTTCTGGCTTTATGTTAAACTCATTATCGGGCCACCTAATTAACCTATTATGTCGGGTAGAGCCTATTTCGTGAAACGTAGAATAGAAATATAACTAGAAGTTCTTAAATGCCAAATGGCTTTCTCCTTGTCAATCAGGAATGGCACGAAACAGGATCAGGATTTTAAAATCTCTTCAAAGCTCAGTCGTTTTGAGATTTAGGCCTTAGCTGGATCCAGAGTGGTGTTTAAATTGGCCCAAGGGATAGATTATTAGAAATGTAGTTCTCAGTTTTTCTTGCAGCAGGGTGTCAATAAGGCTGGATGAGATGCTAAAATCGATCAAGAAATTATATTTATTTACATTCAATACTATTTGAAGGATCGCAAATAGGCTCTTTGAAATGATTGGCTGTGCTTGCGCGAATCGAGAAGGTTAAAGTTTGATTGGCTACGGTATCTGGTGCTTCAAGGTAAAGCTGTTACCATATCAATTTATTAGCTATCACAGCCAGGCACGAGGGATCCGCTAAGATCCGGGAATCTGATATCAGCAATGAGAGGAGCCAGAGGCATGGAGACCTGAACCTACTGAAATACCAACCAGAAGCAGATCGTAAGTTACAATCTTTCCATAACCTCCAAGCACATTGACTCCACAAAGGTCCTCACTGTCGCTTTCGATTTTAACTAGACAGACTTAATAAGCTCACAAGCACTAAGTTCTTTGCCGCGCAATTTACCTAGACTTCCCTACTGCTTCCCCCTTTCTTTCAGATCATGCCTTTGACCCCCCTCCCCCCCTCCCGCTGGGGAGTTGTTTCCCTCTGCAGAAACAGTCTGTGACGCTCTGCGGAGTGAGCTAAACAAGGCATGTCCTGACGACATCTACCAGTTTTGTGCGAATTACTTCAATAGAAAACTTCAGGAGCAGCGCTTCAATCTCTTGTCGTTAGGTATGTGTTTTATTCAACATTTCAATTTCCCGTTAAGCTTATTTTTATTTGATTAGCCAGGACTAGTGCCACAGAAACTATAGATAATCAAATCAATCCGCATATTTTTTCAGATGGTAGAGTTCCTGGAAACTTTACTGCAGAAGATCCTGCTTCGTATTCAGCTGATCAAGTAGAGACTTCTGAAGGAGAGAGCGATATTTATCTTTCTGGAGAGGAAAGTCTTTCTGAAATTGATCCAGATGATAGCTTCTTGCTTTCTTCCAGCGACGATGATGAACCATATGAGCCTCCTACCTATAACCGTGGCCGCCGTACTTCGATCAGTGCTGAGTCCATGGCTCCTGCTAAAGATGGGGAGTTCGTCAAAGTTTTTATTTCAAAGACTCTTGAACAACGCCAGCGCATAGAGACTTCGATTTCAAACAATTTCCTTTTCAAGAATCTTGATGAGGAGCAATATAAGGATGTTATTGATGCTATGTCTGAGAAACGCGTACATGAAGGTGAAGATGTAATTGTACAAGGTGGAGTTGGGGACTACTTTTATGCAGTAGAAGAGGGGTCATTTTCTGTTTTTGTTTCCAAGGATGGCGACCCTGAAATCAAGGTTCATGAGTATGGTCCAGGCGGAAGTTTTGGAGAGTTGGCTTTGATGTACAACGCTCCCCGTGCCGCAACAGTAAGATGTGTAGAGAAGGCAGTGCTTTGGGCTCTTGATAGAGTCACATTCCGCCGTATACTAATGGAAAGGACATCTCGCAAGCGGCGCATGTATGAAGGGTTCCTTGAAGAAGTTCCCATCCTCTCAAACCTCGAACCTTACGAAAGACATAAGATTGCTGATGCTCTGGAATCTATAATCTACAACAATGGTGAAGTCGTTATCCAGCAAGGTGATACCGGCCAAAGTTTTTACATCATCGAGTCAGGCGAGGCAACAGTCGTGAAGGTGGATGAAAACGGAGTTGAACATTCCATGGGCTCACTCAAGAAGGGAGACTACTTTGGAGGTAGTAATTTAATTAATCCTTGCTGATTGTTTTTAGAACTTGCGCTTCTTACTGATAAGCCTCGCAAGGCAACAGTGATCGCCAAAGGCCGACTAAAGTGTGCTACTCTTGGAAAGAAGGCGTTTGTGCGATTGTTGGGACCAGTTGTGGAGATCATCAAGCGCAATAGTGAAAACTATGCTCAGACAGCTAATGAATTATGAATCCTTTTCCAGAACACCGCCCCATACTTCTTTTTACATGGGCGTTCAATTATTTTAAACCTTCTCCTTAGAATTCAAGGCACCTGCCAATTCTTTATATCAAGCCTAATCTTAACTCCCGTCGTCGTATCTACTACCCCACTTCCCTTTGCAACTATGAAGAGGCTTCAGTAGCCTTTTGGTCCATTATAAACCCTGATCCCCTCCTTTTCTCAATTTTAAGATGCTCTGAATAAGTTAATATGATTGGTCAGTTCATTGCCTAGACTATGCCAGCACTCAGATTTCAGCTATTTTTTGTTGATAAATGACAGTAGTTAAACAAATCTTTGCATTTTCAAGTGTTTATTGCATGGGGCGCCAGTAAAGGTTTAGATAAAACAATTTGATATTCCTGAGTCAGGCTTGATTCCATATTTCTACACCTCATACTTTTAGATTTCATTGTTTTTCCAGATAACTTTCTGTCATAAGCATCCATCTAATGCTTCTTGTTAACATTAATAAACTGTACGCAAACTTTTAAATTCATCACAAATTTTATACTTTTTAGTATACTATGTACATATTACACACGGTACATCTGACTTGGATAATTGTGTTACTCTGGAAATAACAATACAGTAGTTTCAAACCTGCTGAGACAAATGAATATTATTCAGATTAGAACACATAGGTTCAGTCACAACGAATTCCAACTGGAACCAGTTGAAGGTCAATTTACCCAATAAAACTTCTATTTATCTAGGTCCAGAAAACAAAAATAGCCAATCACATAATGAAATTAAAGTTGAATACTGAATCCCAGGAATGAGACAGCAAATAAAAGGAACCCATATTCAAACAAACACAAACCAGCCACATCCTGAAGCAATCTACATCAAATGTGATAATGTGTGTGTAGCAAAAACGATGCAAACAGAGAACACATGAGGTTCAGTCACAAAAGTGATGAGCCCAAACACGAAACGACTCATTTTTTGAAAATACTGATTATTTTTGGGACTCAGAATAGAAATAGTGAGTTTCATTAGTGAATCCACCAAAATCTATTCAGCGGACCACATCATTATTTTCAATGTACATGATTCTAAATTTGGCCATTTATGTCTGAGAGAATATCTCAAATAGGACCACACTCAAATAAAATTAATTTCCTAGAAATACTTTGCTTTTCTGTTTTTAATAGAATTTTTATTGCAGTTTGTTTACAATGAGTTTCACCAGTGAAAATAACTTTGATGTCATCGAGGAGCAGTACCAGGAGCTACTCCAAGCTCAGGCTGCTGATCAAGGGAGCACAACCACCGTGTTTCCCGTGTACACCCAATTTAATGCAAGTCGTGAGGAGGCTGAGTTGTATGTGTCACTAGCCCCATCCATGGGTGGCTTTTCCGAAAGCCATTATGTTGACTCCCAAGACCAGGCCCAACCTGAGCCTGTGCCACATTTTGGAGACTGGGTAACTGTGGCCTCATTTAACCCAATCCAATCATTGCTTGACAATTTGGTCCAATCAAATCAAGCCCTGCCTAATCCAGGTCCCAGTATGCCCAGTGGGCCCCATAAACAACGGCTAATAAGCAATGAAGTGATAGAGGGAATTGTGAGCCTTAAGCAGAGTGGCATAAATTTTCCAGAAATTGCCACCCACCTACAATTCACTGAGGCAGTGGTAATACATGAATTCTGAGCCCTCTTGAAGAGAGGCAGTGCCAAGCTAATCAAAAAGCTAAAAAAGCATATAAAATCTCAGATCAAGAATGCCTATTCTATAATGCTTTCCCTACTCCAGCGGGACCTTTACCTCCAAATGACTGAGGTATGTCATCTACTTGGGCTCCACAGCATATTCACTGCCTGCTGCACTACACAGCTCTGGATGTATGAGCTTGCTGATAGTGTTTTGGTCCTGATCAATTGGCCAGGGTATGAGTAAGATGGTGGCTCTTATTTGTCACACAACCCAATTATTGATGCCATAATCACCCACTGCCTGTCCAGTATTTTGGACAATGTCATATTTATATCTCATTATAAATTATTATTACAGGCGCATTATTATGGTACCTTGGGAAAAAACACACCCAAGGGTAAAAAGAAGAAAAATCAGGGCACAGTCATTGGTGCATTCCTGGCAGATTCTTCAAAAGGGACTGTATTTTATCAAGCCACCTCCAGTTACACCAATGAATACTGGTATGGGAAATTCCTCTCCAATCTTCTTGTCATCTGGAGCTTGGGCAATTCCAAATTTAGAATTTTCTTGAGCCATCAAATGGAATGCACTGAAGTGGCCTTCAAGAAGATCCAATCAGGCAGCCACAATGTCTCAATATTTCCTGCTAGTCATGCTGACGTACACCTGGAAGATGTGTTGTTCTTCAACATTGGGCACATAATCAGAGAGTGCAACCCCAAAACTTTCAACCAGGTGGTTCTTGCTGCTCACAACCACACTGTGCTTTTCTTCCATCAGAAGATTGCTGTCATGTTCACCAAGATGGCCCTGAACACTCACAGCAGTAGCCAATCTTCAAAGGATCCACAGCTGCCCCCTTGTGAGTCCCCAGCGTACAAGCCAATCAATGTACTCTCTGAGAGTGAGTATGATGCCATGTATCATCAATTTCTCTAAGCCAATCAAGGCAAAAATGCACACCTAGGACCTTTAACTGCCTCAGTCCCCAGCCAATCATCCCAATTGACCGGAACTCACCCTCAGCCAATCAAGTTCTCCTCTCACAACCCAGTCTACCAACTAGTTTGCCCCATCTACTCTCACATTTTGCTGAATAAACCTCACCCCAAAACAATCTTTTAATTATATAATATATATTGGTTTAACTTGTAGGTATTTTTTATTGTGATAATATATTTTTTATTTTACTACAGCAATGATTGATTTTAATAAAGCCACAAGTTTATTTCAGCTGATTTAATATTTATTTATTCTATTTATTTCTATTATAAATTTAATATTTTTGTATGCTACAATCAAGTGAATTTAAGAAACTAAAAGTGCTATGGACCAGCCAATCAGAATCAGCATTAATTTTTGTTGTCTTTGATGATTGGCTCAGACAAGGCACACCTATTTTATTGTGCCCATTTTTACTTAGTAAATTAAGCCTGTTAAAAGAACCTGTCTTTTTTTAACAGGCTTAATTTACTAAGTTAAACTGGGCATAATAACAGAGGCATTTTTGTCTGAGCCAATCATCAAAGACAACAAAAATTAATGCTGATTCTTATTGGCTGGTCTGTAGCACTTGTAGTTTTTTTAAATTCACTTTATTGTAGCACTATGAAAATATTAAAATTATAATACTGTAAATTCAGAACCTGAACGTAAAAATGCGGGATTGTCAAATCCTTGGTCCAAATTTTGAATCACTTTTGCGGGATGGCCTTTTTTAATTAAATTGATTTTTTTGAGTATTTATTTGAATATTTGAAAATGCGGGAACTCATAGACACTTTGCAAAGTTCAAGTCAAACTGCATATTTTCAATGGACAAAATGAATTAACTGGAATCAGATTTGAAGCGTTCAAATCCATCAACCATTTTCATTAAGTTTACTATGTTTTTTGAAATTGCGGGATTGTCAAATCCAAGAACCAAATTTCAAATCACTTTTGAATGCCACTAGTAAACTCAGATATTAATTGCGGGAACTGGAATCCAAATTTAATGTACACTAAGCACACTAGGAAACACCAACCCAAATCAAGAAGCTCCACTCAGAACTAAAATCAAACTAAAAATTCAATCTCAATAACCATAATTAGACATAAAAAGTTATTAAACTTTAAAATCATCCAAACCCAGAAAGTATACAATATTATTCACTTCAAATCACAGATATAGAAACTCTGCTACTATTCAAGGCTAAATCAAGAGAAAACAACTACCCACAACTAAACCAATAACTCCAAATAAATACATATTTAATCTAAAATATAATTTTTTATTTTATTTTTATGGACCGTCAATCACATTCTCAACCAGCTCCTGCACCAGCCCGCAGGGCAGCCTGTCCACGAGGGCGTCCCAGAGGGTCCAAGAACAGACCCAGAACCCAACTCAAGGGGAGTCATGCCAATACACAGGCCTCCCAAGGTGTCAGCGCCAGCCAACCACCTCCTGCATCCCAAGCCAGAACTACCAGCTTGAATCCCAGGCAGAAGCCACTTTCAAGGCCTGCTACCAAAGTCTCCTACACCAGGGTCACCAGGAACACTGAGGTTACTTACACCTCCACTGTATACCCAGTTGTCACCCGGCCCTGCACTCTTGATCCAAGAGTTGCTACTTCCTGCCCCCGCGTCTTTGACACCACCTACAAGCCATTGGCCACCACTGAGGAACCATCTGCGCCTATTGTGTATTCAACCATTGACGGCGCCACTGCAAGCAAGCGTGATCCCACCTTCTACACAAAGGTCCCCGTCCCCTGTGTTGAGCCTGGTAGCCAGGATGCCGTGGTACCTGCCAAGGGCCGGCGTCAGTTGACAGATAGTGAGCGTGAAGCTCTCCTCAACTGCTTGAACGGGGGAATGGCAGTTTGGGATATTGCGTCCCAATTTGGTGTCACAGCCAGATACATTGCCAACATCAACACCAAGTATGGCAACACCAGGCAAATTGCCAAATCCACCAAGGCTAAGCGGCAGCCCAAACTCCTTCAGCCCATTCATATTGATGCAATCAAGCAGTGGGTAGCCAAGGATTGCCACCTGGACACACTTGCTGTCCAATCAATGCTTGCCACAGAGTTTAGGCTTTCTGTTTCTAAAACCCTTGTTTACAAAGCAATGGTTGATTTGGGCTTCTTGTGGAAGGTGCTCGGAGTTTCTCCGTACAATAGGAACAGTGAAAAGACCATCGAGGATTGACACATTTATGCCAAGACATATCTGGCACTAAAGGAGACTGGGAATGTCCAGTTCTTCTATATCAACAAATCATTGTTTTCCTCCTCACTCAGGTCTAGGCATGGGTGGGTTGAGAAGGGGTCCAAGGACGGCGTAGCCCATTGTGCAGCTGTCCGTTCCCAGACCTATTCCATGGTTGCGCTTCTTGGTCCTTGCGGGTTGGACCAGTATCAGATGATTAAAGGCTCCCATAACAGCAGGACCTTTCTCAATTTTCTCCAAGCCGTCAAGGAGTACCTTCAGATAAATTACAGCGGCACAACCAACGTTGTTGTGCTTGATAATGTTGGGCTCCACAAAGTGGATCTGGTTGTGTCCAAATCCCCCCATCAACAAAAACAGCCATTCTGCCAGCCACTGCCTTGCAGACTGCCCAATGAGACTCCTCTTCCTTCCGCCTTATTCTCCATTTCTGAATCCAATTGAGGAGGTGTTTGGTTGGATCAAGAATAAGGTGAAACAAGGCCTTCCTCAGGACACAGAGGATCTCTTCAACATTCTTGAGATCAGCCAATTTGCAATGCCACCCAATGTGGTGGCAGCTTTCTATGAGCACTCAGAATCCTTCCTCCCAAAAGCCCTGGCCTCCAAGCCAATCAGATAAATGGGCGCTCTGGGTTTTATTTAGTTTTAATTTTATTTAGTTTGTTTTTATTAGGACTCAATAATTATTATTTATATATAATAATGTGACGTTTGAATGTATTATAGACATTTAAGAATACATAGAAAAGGTAAGTAAAATTAATTATACTAGGTATGAGGACAAATATTTTTATTATAATGCACTGAATATTATTATTGGCTTTTGCGCTAACAAATGAATAAATTAAAAAAAGATAGAAATAAATTAGTTTATTTAAATAATTGTGAATTGTTGATGGTACTTTGGCTTTTTTAAGCCACAAATTGGACCTTGCATGTCATCATCTGATCCTTGTTATTTCAGTGCCACTATAGCCACACAACACAACCACCAATGATTTTCATGTATTGCTTACTAATTAGTACTTAGGACGCGGGTCAAGTATATCAAATATGTTTATCAAATCACATTACAAGGGAAAGGTAATTCAAGTTCTAAACAATCATTTGTTTAGAACAATAGTGGAGCAGGCCGCATGATGCGGATAAATTCAATTCTCAATGTTTATCTATGTGATAAATAAACCCGTACTTGACAAGCTAATAAATAAAAACATTTTTAACTTATTTTTAATATTTGACGTGGTTGCAACTTTAACTAATGTCTTGTAATATATTTAGATATATTAATATTATAATTTACATACTAAAATTTAAAATAAAAATTAAAATATTAAAAGTAAAATTATAATTATAAATCTTAAAAGTTAAATATTAAAGTTTAAATAATCAAAATATAACAATTTTATTAAATTGTGATTTATTCAATATCAAAATATTTGATATTAAAAATTTTAATATTGTAATATGTATTATTAAAATTTTAATATTAACTTTTAGATACTAAATTTTTTAATATTTAAATATGTAATATTAAAATTTTTATAGTAAAATTTTAATAGTACATATTACAATATTAAAAAATTTAGTATTAAAATATAAAAAGTAAAAAAAATTAATTTGCAAGGGGAAAATATTTATTGGGGGATGCTAACTGCAAAGGGAATGTGATTATTCTGGGGAATTATACCCCAAAATTAAATTTTCAGCTAATGCATCTAATTGGATCCACATACTCTTCTGTACGTGGTGGACAACCCTGGATGTGATTGCTAGAGGGGTGGCGCCCTGTACCCCAGTGGTTGCTGATTGTTTGATAAAAGGCAGGCGGGTGAGCAAATCGACTAGTAGGTTTTTTTTGGGGGGGCACATAGTACCCGTATAGCGTTGCCAATGCAAATGAGTCATACAGGACGTGCTCAACTGTCCTGTATCCCTGTGGTGTCTTCTGGCAGTCAAGGGCTACACGGCAAATATCCATTTGAATAGGTACATCCTCCAACTTTTTGACGTTGGTTTTTAATATGCAGTGGAGGAGGATTCCCAGGTATACCGCAACATGGATTCTTTGCAAGGTATACTTTTCTGAGAACATGCATAATTTTTTGAATGTTTGAACTAACCTATTAATATAGGATGTTTGGTTGAACTTGAAGAGGGTTCCGGGGGGCACCTGACTTGAATCAGCCCCCCAGGCCTTGGCAAATGATATAAATAAAGGTTTAAAATTATTCACAAGGACTGCATCCCCAACTTTATTTGATAGTGCCTTAAAAACTTCATTAAAAATTGCAGATTTCAAATATTCATTTCCTATTTGAAAGTCAGTTTTTATTAAATTCTTTTCATATTTGTTGATGTTTGTGAAGGGGAATCATTGAATGCTTTTATATATGTATTCATCAAAGTTCAGTTTGATATCCCCGCAAATTTCATTCATTTCTTTGATTTTGATATTTGATCCTAGTTCATATGCTTCCCTTATCCATGGCAAGCACCCCGCAGGTGGTGAATATTCCCTATCTTGAGCTTCAATATTAAAAAAATTATTCATATTCTGTTGAATTATTTTATTTATTTGGTTTTTATTTATTTGTTTTACAGGGGCCACCAGTGACTGGTAACCCCTGTAAAACCAACTTGGTGTATAAGCCGCCACTTCCGCAACCTCATCCCCATTCCTGGTGATGACTAAAATAAATATAAGTAAAACATAAAAAGGCTTACTAATTGTTTCCCCTGTGGCCCCCTCAGCCACAGGCGCCACTTCAGCAAACTTCATGAGCGTTGGATGCTCTTCATTAATTTTTCTAGGCTTAATTTTTCTTATATTTCTTGCAACTTGTGTTTCTTCTTGGTTTTTATTTGATAAAGCTTCTGTATTTCTTGAAGCGCTTCTGCTTCTTGATTGTGTTTCATTTTCATCTGTTTCCATTTGATTGTTTTCCTCTTCATTGGTGTTGATTTCCTTTTGAATTTCTGTTCCTTCAATAAGTTTGATCTTATTGTTTTCTTTGGCCCCCTGCCAGAACTCCCACAAATTGTAGGCCACATTGTTGAACTTCAGACTTGATAAAATTGTTCCCTGTAGATTAAGTAATGCTTCTTTGTTCTTTTCATCTATAATATTTCCCAATTTATCCAGAGCATCTTCTTTTGACTGGATTAGTGGCTGGCCCTTGTTACCCAGCTTTCCTGTCACTATTTCCCTGATATTTCTTTCTATTTCAACAACCTTTTGCAGGTGTGCTTCTAATTTGTTGATCAAGTTATAGATTGTTGACATTTTGTTTGAATTCCATCAAAGAACTGGTTTTTATAGTACTATCTTCAACGCATACATATTTTTCATCATCATTAATAAATTAAAGACAATAAACGTAAATATTGCATTAGAATATTGCAATTAGACGTCAACTCTTGATATTTTGATATTATGTGCATAACTCAATGCATTTTGTTTAATAAAATCCATTGTAAACTTGGCCTTTTCCATTATAATTTAAAATGAAATGGACTGTGTTTATATTAGGGCCATTAACGCTTAGTACAAATATTGAAAATTAGTGCATTTTACAGCCTGTATATTTACCTATTGGTAATAATTCTGTAAACTTTTCAGTCGGATTTTGTGAGGTAATAATAATATAATGTGTTAATAGATTACTGTTTATTGTCATTAATTGGCTGGTTTTCTTTGCTGTGGCAATTGTGCATTTTCTGATATTTATGCACTAGTATCCAATTGGAGGGTTTCACATCCAATTGCACAGGCAATAGGAAAACAAGCTGCCACCCCAACCACATCCAGTCTCAGGGTGGCAGCTTGTTTTCCTATTGCCTGTGCAATTGGATGTGAAACCAACCAATTGGATACTAGTGCATAAATATCAGAAAATGCACAATTGCCACAGCAAAGAAAACCAGCCAATTAATGACAATAAACAGTAATCTATTAACACATTACATTATTATTACCTCGCAAAATCCAACTAAAAAGTTTATTAGAATTATTACCAATAGGTAAATATACAGGCTGTAAAATGCACTAATTTTCAATATTTGTACTAAGCGTTAATGGCCCTAATATAAACACAATCCATTTCATTAAATTATAATGGAAAAAGCCAACTTTACAATGGATTTTATTAAACAAAATGCATTGAGTTATGCACATAATATCAAAATATCAAGAGTTGACGTCTAATTGCAATATTCTAATGCAATATTTACGTTTATTGTCTTTAATTTATTAATGATGATAAAAAATATGTATGCTCATAATTTTAAGCTATTTGTAAAATGTACAACATTGTATTAATTATGGGAAATATTGATAATGTAAAAAGAAGATATTATTAATTATGAATTGAAAGAGAGATATCAATTTTAATAAGTTGTCACAAAGAAAAGATTTATTTACTAATCAAAAGACGGGAAGGGGAGGGAATGGGCAGAATGAACATCACCTTCATCTGTGCCTGTAAAAGAGGCAGCATCAGAGATAGTGGGGAGGGAATGGGTGGTGGTTTTGGAGTCAGGGTTGGAAGGCAGGTGGCTTGATGGAGGGGGTTGGGGAGGCAGGGTTTGTTGACTGGGAAGGGGCAGCAAGAGCTGATTGCTTCAATTGCTCAAATTCTTCTTCTGTCACATACACTGGCTTGACAAAACAGATGGACTGGCGTGAGGGGAGACAGGGGTCCTTTCTGGACTTATCACTATCACTTGCATAGAAGATGATGAGATCAAATAAGTCCTGGACAGACGCAGAAGGGAAAAGCTCATACCCCTTATCAATTTGGGTGCATAGTTTGTTGTAGGTGGCAGGCTTTAAGCGCCTGAGGGAAGAACCAAAATTGTAGAGACATACATCTGCAAGATGCATGTTGGCGTAGTTGATGGGGTAGGACCAGCAGGTATGCCTCACAGCCCTGATTTCTTGAGTAGCCCATTCCTGCTGCTCCATCTCTGCACTCAGTACAACTGTGTGCATGGTGTTTTGTGTGGCCCACTCCTCCAGCATGGCCTTGAGCTCTGTCTGGTAGGCATACCCATCTGCAGCGTTCAATATTGCCAAGTAATAATTGACGCCCAATGGGGAAACTGCCAATAAAACCCCAGCAAACCAATACAATATTGGTCCGTGCTTGTACACGCCAGACTAGATATGCTTCTCTCCAAAGTCTTGGATACTTGCAGATATCTTAACATACGGCAGGAAGATTACGTCATTACAGGCCCTCATTGCCCTTCCTTTGATAAAATTAATAATAGTTGAATTGTAGGGGTCAGTGTCCACCAAAATAGGGCCACTGAGAACTTGATTGGACAAGATTCTAGCAGCAACCACAACTCTGTGCATCCACAAATTCACTGTTCTTTTGTTGGTGAATATGCTGTGGAGTCCCAACTGGAGACGTACCTGGACCAGGGGCATCCATGGGTCACATCCCATAATGGCCATCATAAGGGGATGGGCTGTGTCACCTTTGGTCAAAGTACAGGTGCCAGTTGGGGTCTTCTTGGTAGGGGGGCCACAGTTGGTATGGGCTCACAGGGTTGCAGCCACAGTAGACTTTGGAAACCCCATTGCAGCCGCAATTTCCCCAAGGAACATAAGCTTCCCTTGCTTTTCAACCATTTCAAGAACAATCTCCGAAGTGATTAGTTTTCTTCTGCGTCTTTCAGGATGATTGGCTGGAGGAGGGATGTGTTCATCATGGGAACTGGTCAATGCCATCTGATTGGCTGTTTTGGGATCCTGGGCTCTCTGGGTAACCCCATGGCTAAAATGGCTGGTTCCAGATGCCATTGCTGATAAGGGATTTGGGTTAGCAGCTACCTGTGCGTGATGGGCAAACAGGGCCATGCTTGAGGACACAGGAGAAAGGACACACTCCTGGGTAGTGTTTGCGGAGGGGCCTGCGAGTTGGGAGTGGCCATAGACAGAGGCTTCACTGTTAAGAGACCCAGTGTAGCCCTGCATAATTTTGTCAAGGCCAGTGAACAGCTTGTTGACTTGGTTGTTATTGAAAGAAGACATAATAAATTTTTATTAAAATTTTAAGCTCAAGAAGAGGAATGTATATTTTAGTCAATTTTATTGTTATATATGTTAATTTTGTGAATATTATGATCTAAATTTTAGCTGTCCTAAATTGGAATAGGATGATTTTTGAGAATGCCTATGATTCCTAAAAGAATCAGCACAAATCCACTCTAGATCCTTTAGCATCCTTTTTGAGACACCCATAAATTATATTTATTTCAGATTCCTCACAATTATGATTTGAAACTTGGTTCTTGGATTTGACAATCCTTAAATTTCAGATTTGTTAAGTTTTACATGATGTCTATGATTTGTTTGAAATACAGGAAATCTCAAATTGTACATTAGAATCCTGCATTTCTGATTCATGTATCCTGCATTTGTTTTCTCAGTTTTGTCTTTTGTTAGTTGAGTTATCTGCTCAAGAGATTTGAAATTTGACAATTTAAATAAATCAAAAAATTCAAATTAAATGGTTGATTTTATTAAATATTTTATTTTTTCACTCAGCTGAGTTTCCCGCAAAAGTGATTCAAAATTTGGACCAAGGATTTGACAATCCCACATTTTTACGTTAAGGTTCTGAATTTACAGTATATAAACATATACTAAAATAGTCTAATAAAAATGATCCACTTCACCAGATATATATGATCTGAAATACATTGTTTACATATAACCCTTGAAAGATTATATCTTTTTAATAAAATACTGTTCTGGCTTATAATTAGTATAACAAATAAAGAATACATTATGTTGTACTTTGTTGTGTTTGGCTCCTGGGGACGACATCCAAGAGGACACAGCAGGAAATCTTTATAACAAAAGATTTGAGGTTTGAAGCTAGCCTTGGGTTAGCCTTCAGGGCAAAATTAAGGGCATATGCATTAATTTCCTGGAATACAAGATGAGGACTTCCTTTTGGCAAAAAGGAAAGAAAAAAGCTTGAAGAATATTAAAGCCAACACTAATGTGAATAAACTTGTCTTTATTTGGAGAAATGATTCTACTTAAATAATAGACAAGGGTCAATGATCACTCATTAGGTAGACAGAGCGGCAGAGGGAGTTGCGTTGGGGTGAAGTCATACCAGTATCAGTTGCAGGCTGGTATGGCAAGCCAGAATGGGTAGATATTGGATCAGACCCATTTACGGAAGGCAAGGAATTCCCAAAGTTGAAAGCAAAACCAACCAAATCTTTGCATATATCATTATTTGAAGGCCATATCAAAATAGCATTAATGGCGCAATTTCCAATATCTCCTCCTTCAAGGTTGGACACAGGGAGTTGATATTTGCAGAGAAATTTGGAATGAAATCAGGCAAAAGGACGTCCAGAGAACAGTAGCTTCACGGTATACTCTACACCCTTCTTGAAGGTGACCTCACAAGGCCCAACCCAGAGAGAGTCTAGTTTATGGGCTCTACCTCCTGTAAAATTCTGGTAGTAGAGAACCAGGCCACCTACTTAATACTCAGGGAGGGGGCTCTAGAAGCATTGGAAGGCAAAAGCTCTAAAGCCTTGACCTTATAGGCAGTTGAGTATGCTGTTGACTGAATATCAATGATACAATTAGTCAAGTCCTTGACATGAGTTTCAGGATTAGCAGATTCATCAACTTCAGTCAAAGGGGGTCCCAAGATTGAAGGGGTTGTGGCTTTACGCCCATACAGCATGGCAAAGGGAGATTAGTCAGTCACTTGGTGCCTGCTGAGTCAATAAGCAAAGAGAGCAGCAGAGAGAAACATATCCCAATTGGCGGCATCAGAGAGTGTGAGTTTCCTCATTATAGACACCAGGGAGGAATTGGCTTGTTTAAAAGTTCCATTAGTTGATGGGTATATGGCACAGAGAAAGATTGGTGGATACCCATAGCCTCCACAATAGACGTGATGTGACAAGCATTAAAGTTGGTGCCATTGTCAGAAAGTAGGACTTGAGGGCAGCCATGTTGGTAGAAGATATCTTGCAACAAGAAATTACCAGTGGTCTTGACAGTTATATCTTTTGTAGCTCTGGCTTCAACCCATTTGCTAAAATGATCTACAGCTACCAAGATAAATTGACACCCAGACCTAGAAAGAGGGAGAGGCCCAACAGCATCAATACTCACAATGTGGAATGCATGTTTAGGGGGGATGAGTTTGAATTGATGTTGGGAAGGGCAAGAGCGTTGGAGCTGGCACAAATGACAGGAGGCAAGGACATCAGGGATTAGAAGGCTATTGTGGAAGTTGCAGCAAGGGTTGCTAAATTCTATAAACAGTTAGTCAGGGACCTAATTCTTAATACTATACCTGTTGATGGTATAATGGAAGCCTGTGGAAGGACAGAAGAATATAAAGGTGTAATGACAAAACTAGTGTTTATTGTGATAGTGTTGCAGTTATAGTGAGAGGCGGGGGAACTTCCACCAGAGGAAAGGGAGGCATAGAAAGAATAACTTTCCTAATAGAGGGGAGTGGGCAGGCACAGTAGAAAGTCCTGAACAAGAGAACAACCGGTTTCACGCGGCTTTCTTTATGGAGGCATGTGGCAATAACTTTGTTGTTCTATTATTAACCTCATAAGTAAAGCCTGTGTCTTGTGCACATTTGAAAGGCACTTCAAACACCTGTTTTAAGGGCGTTTTAAACGTCATTAACCTTATTAAAACCAGGGTGCAATAAAGCAATCATGCAATTGTTACATTGCTCAATCCCTAGGTGGACAACTTAATGTCTAATCCATTCAGGATCTGCAACAAAGGCATATGTTTTCCCAGTAAAAGTTCTTGCATAGCCATTAATGAGCTTTTGCTATACCTCCATGTCTAGTATCAATGTGAGCTTGGAGGATAATGGCTATTCTCATGCTAGGACAGACATAGGGTAGGTAGGTCTTATTGACTTTCTTGAAGAATTGTCTATCTCAAATCACCATGTCTTTGGATAGGGTCTGTAGAGCCAATCAGATGTCTTCTGGCTCAGTGGTCCAGGAGTCAGGATACCCTATTAACTTATATAGGTGATCAGCATCTTCAGGGTGGATAGCTAGTATAGGCATCCTTGACAAACCATCAGCATTCTGGTGTTGTGCCCCAGGACAATGTACCACAGTGAAATTGTATCCTTGAAGGTGCAGGGCCCAACATGCTAATTGACCTTTGGGTTCATTTAGTTGCTGCAGCCATTTAAGGGAAGAGTGATCTATGACCACAGTGAAGTGGGTTCTGTAAATGTAGTGCCTGAATTGCTTTAACGCATGTAACACTTCCAGACATTCATTCTTAGTGACACTGTAGTTCTTCTCATGTTTATTGAGGACCTGTGAAGAATAGGCTACGGGTCAATCCACGCCTTTGTTGTCTAGCTGGGCTAAGATGGCACCAACAGCTACTCTGCTTACGTCAGTATACAAGATAAACTCTTTATCATAATCAGGGTAGACTAGGACAGGAGCCTCTTTGAGTTTGGCCTTCAGCGCTTCAAACAATTGCTGCTGATTGTCAGTCCACTCAAAGGGGACGTTGCAAAGGAGCTGGACAAGGGGTTCACTCAATTCAGCAAAGTCAGGTATGAACTGCCAGTAGTAGCCCATCATACCAAGGAATAATTGGACCTCCCTTAGATTTGTGGGGGGCAGAACCTTGTCAATGGCTTCCACTTTATTATTCAGGGGAAAATTCCAGTTTGGGTGACCTCATGACCCAGGAATTTGAGTTGCTCTTTAAAGAAGGAGCACTCGGAGGGTTTGAGTTTCAAGCCAGCTTCTCAAATTTTTGATGAAGACAGATTTGAGGTGTTCTAAGTGATAAGTAAAGATGGAGCTGAATACATTGATATCATCAAGATATATGAGGAAGTAAGAGAGCTTTAGGTCTTGTAGGATGGAATCCATAGCCCTTTGAAACGTAGCTGGGGCATTGAAGAGCCCTTAGGGCATTTGAGTAGGTTTATAGAGCCCTTCAGAGGTGATAAGAGAAGCCTTTTATCAATCTTCTGGTGATAAGTTATACTGCAAGTATCCAGAAGCTAAATCCATAGCAGAGAAAAACTTAGAACCACCCAGCTGTCTGAGAGCATTGTTGATTCTAGGCAAGGGGTACAAGTCTTTCTTTATGAGCAAGTTCAAATGGCAGTAGTCCATAACAATGTGATGCCCTCCATCCTTTTTCTTGAGGATCAATAAAGGCAAGGCCCAAGGAATTTGAGAGGGAGTCAAGAGTCCAGCATCTAAGAGTTGTTTAAGCTCCTTAGAAACCTGGGCATCCTCTACCCTACTACAGCGGTATGGCTTGGCACAAAAAGGCGGTGCATCACCAGTATCAATCTGATGGATGACTCCTTTAGCTAGGCAATAGTCAGTAGGTCCAGAGGCAAAGATATTGCTAAACTGGTTGAGAAGTTCCAAAACGTCTTTTTTTGGATGGGTGACAGTTGTGGGAAGTCAGCAGCAGTGAATAAGGAGTGAACTTGAGGATTGTCTTCAGGTAAATTGAAATCACCAAAAGTTCCAAAAGGGTAGAGAGACGCCACCTGTTCCGCTCCCAATACACGACCATGCCCTACAACCTGGCCCTGCAACATCTGCATGGGTAGGATGGTCAGGTTGACAAGCAACAGTTTTACCAGCTCCTTGTGAGTCCAATCTAAAATTCCTGGACACAATCAGGGTTCTATGCGCTTAGGGATTCAGGTGAGTAGATTTCCAGGAATGAGTTTTTGGGTAGTTTGTAAGAGATATGCTAGTCTATAACCACTTGGGAGCCTGGAGAGATGGTGATAGCTGCAGGTGCAAGAAGAGGCACACCTTCCTCTGTGGGACAGGAAGGAGGAGTAGTACACATGTTGGAGGAATGAGTCCTGTACTTGAGAGAGAAGATACCTGTGAGGTACTCAAGCACACAAGTCTTAAGACATTTGCCTGGTAGGCGCAGAGGTTCTTCAAAAATCAAAGGGACCTTATATCCTAAGAGCAATAGGTATCCATCTTGAAGGTTTAAAATCCCATTATATTTGCAGAGGAATTGTGTACCCACCAAGAGGACATAGCTTTTGTTCTCTAAGACAACAGAGGGGGATGCAATGAGGAGTTTCCCAAACCTCATGGGCAGGGCTGAGTAGGCATCAATGGATCAAGTTTGTGACATGCCAGCTTTGCCATAGAATTGAGTGTAATTGAGGTCAGGAGCCAGTTTAAGCTTCTTCATTAGCTTGGATGACACTATGTTGACTAGGGATACATGTCTAAAATGGCTTTGATTTTGACCTTTTGGATTGATACTTCCACACAGGTTGTATCTTTCCTAAAGGGGGGCAAGATGTCCAACACATCCTGCACAGCCTCTAGCTCTTTTTCCCATTTAGCTAACATGCATTTCAAGGCAGGAATTTCCTTATACACAGTCTGCAGTGGGAG
Source organism: Entomophthora muscae (assembly GCA_014839935.2). Taxonomy (NCBI): domain Eukaryota; kingdom Fungi; phylum Entomophthoromycota; class Entomophthoromycetes; order Entomophthorales; family Entomophthoraceae; genus Entomophthora; species Entomophthora muscae. The sequence continues at coordinate 22,314 of QTSX02005388.1, forward strand.
AGATACAGTCACATTCTAAAAGACAGCTTCAGCTAGCTTGGAGGCTTCTTCAGAAGAGTCTAACAAGACAAGAGGTCAATGGGCCTGGGCTAGGTAAGGGTGAGCTACTATAGCCTTGGCTTCACTTGAAGGTGCACAAGAAGTAGTGGTGGTTTTCCCTGAGCAGATATTTTAAGGGAAAGACACAGTTTCTGGAACAGCCAAAACAGAGTAGCCATTGCTATCAGATTCTTCACTATAAAAATCTTCAGGTTCAGAATCACTGAAGAGATCATGAAATAGGTTAAGAATATTTGGGCCAGAGGAAGGGGGAGATTTATTGTTGGAAGGAGGATTAGGAGGAGACAGGGGAGATTGATCAGCAGAGAGTGTCTCTGCCTCTAATCTGACCTCTCTTTTACCTCTTTTTCCTTAGGGTCACAACCTTCTACCCAAGGATTGGTGCAGGTACGTGAGTGGTGCCTTATTTGCCCGTAGTTATAACATACTTGCCTCTTAGGCTGTCCACCTGAACCCAGAGTCCTAATGTGTGGCGTACGGGAGGTGGCCCCCATTACTGGTTTTATTTTCACGCACTACAGTGCCCCCATGGGTCAAATGTATGTCTTGTAAGAGCATCTTAATACTATTCATGGAAGTGAGTGAAGCCTTGTGTGCCTTAAAGTGTAGGCATAGAAGCTGGTTCAACTTCAAAGCGTTTGAACAAGCTGTGTAAGCTTCCCGGGGAGTTAACTGTTGGCTAGTGATTAACTGTTGGCCTTCAATGTAGAAGCAATCCACAAAATCAGCCAGGATTTCCTTGGGCTTAAAAGTAATGTGCATAAATGCATCCTTCTTGACCTCCAAGCTGAGATCTCCTCCAAACTCCTCAATAAGGAGGTGCTTCATGTCTTCCCAAGTGAAAATGGAGGGGAGTTTGGGGACCATCACTTCTTAGCATATAGGGTGAAGACAGGAGAGAATATGTTCCTTTTTGAGCTTGTCAGTAGTCCTGAACATTGCAGTCTCATAGATTGTTAAAAAGGCAGTAATGATAGAGGGTTTAGGGTCAAATATCTGCTTGAAGGTTGGCTTTTAGTTTGGGTCAATGGATGAGGAAGTGGATTGGCTGTTGTCACCAGGGTTGAGAACATTGATGTGAGGATTGCCCTCAAACTTGGATTCAGCAGCAGGTTGTCTAGCCCAGAGAAGTTGAATGCTTTCCTCTAGGGTATCTAGTATAGAGCTGTTCTGTCCACTGATATCCCAGGTGCTAGCAGCAGCAGCTCCAAATTCATCAATTTTGATCTGTTGTACTGCCAATGTGCCAGTAACCCCATTGATACTAGTAGTCAAAGAAGTTGTTTGAGCAACCAGAGGGGTAACTTGTCCATTTTTTGTCTCTGTTAATCAAGAGAGGGTTTGCACCTTACGTTCTAGAGCATCTTGCCAATCTGCAACATCATTAGTTACTGCCGCTAAGTGATCCAAGGCAAGAGCGCAGTTGACACGGGGTTGGCCTTCTTATTCAGGGCAACACCCATGATCAAGGGGAATAGGAGTACCAGTGACTTCAGCCTCCCTTTTGCCATCAAATCAGAGGACAAATCATCAGGGTCAGAGAGGCGTTGCCTCAAGTACTCAATCTTGCCTTGCAAAGTAGCTACTTGGTCAGTTAGCAAGGCAATGTGAGGATCAGATGTAGGTTTGACAGGCAGAGAATTTGGAGCAGAGGCTTGATGTCAAGTAGTGGCTTTGATTTTGGCTATAGCTTCCCATACCTTAGCTTCAAAGGCAGAAGGGACATCAACCAAAGGAGCTGGCAGGGTTACTTCAATGGAGGCCACCCTATCATTGACATGGTTTTTAACTTGACTTAGAGTGTTTCCCAAAGCGGCCTTTTCCAAGCCATACTGTAAGTGCAGATGTTGGCCCCAAGTATCAACATGGGTCCCAACCAACTTGAGCTGGGAATTAACATGTTCCCAAAACTTATTGAGTTCAGAAACTAGGGTCTCAAAATATTGACAATATTTTAGGAGGGTCAACTCTATCTGGCCACACCAGGTAGCTTGATGATCATCCAGTTTTCAAAGTAGATCCTTAATATATCCAGGGAGTGAGAAGCAAAGGGAGTTTTAAGATGAGGTCAAATACTTTTGTGAAGCTAGCAAGTTGCACTGGTTATATGAAATGCAAGCAAATAGACTATGGGACCATTCTTGGTAGGCCATATTCTGATTGTGGCTGTTAGAAACAGCGGTGGCTACAGCAGTCAAGAGCTGGTTTTGAGATCCTAACACTAGATGATGATGGACCAGCGTAGGTTGGATGAATTGGTTAACCAATACACTAATAGTCTCCATGGATTCCATCAGCGCAGGGGGGAAAACTAAAATCCAAGAGGAAGGAATATAAATCTTTGGAATCATACCTGGGACAGAGACCAGGGATAGTGTGAATTGCCACAGCGCCTGTTTGGAGGAGAAAGCAGGCAGCAACACAAACTTGCTCATAGTTGAGTGAGAAAGCTGGAAGAGGGGCCCAAGAGGGCCCAGGAGACAGCATCATTACCATGGGAGTTGAGGGGGCATTGGTGATATCTTCTTCTAGAGGGGGACTAGAAACTTTAGGTTTCTTGGGTACTTCAGAAATAAAGGGGGAATAGCCAGAGAATGCACATGAGAACAGGGTAATCAAGAGGCTTGCAGCCCCTGTAGTGAGCACCATTTTGCCATGTTTGGCTCCTGGAGATGACATCCAGGAGGACATGGCAGGAAATCTTTATAACAAAAGGTTTGAGGTTTGAAGCTAGCCTTGGGTTAGCCTTTGGGGCAAAATTAAGGGCACATACCTTAATTTCCTAGAATACAAGATGAGGAATTTCTTTTGGCAAAAAGGAAAGGAAAAAGCTTGAAGAATATTAAAGCCAACACTAATGTGGATAAACTTGTCTTTAAATGGAGAAATGATTTACTTAAATAATAGACAAGGGTCAATGATCACTCATTAGGTGGAAAGAGTGGCAGAGGGGGTCATGTTGGGGTGAAGTCATACCAGGATCAGTTGCAGGCTGGTATGGCAATCCAGAATGGGTGGATATTAGATCAGACCCATTTATAGAAGGCAAGGAATTCCCAAAGTTGAAAGCAAAACCAACCATTTCTTTACGTAGATCATTATTCAAAGGCCATATTAAAATAGCATTAATGGCTCAATTTCTGGCATTACTGGACAAATTTTGTCACTTAGAATACCTGGAGTGGGGTGATATATACAAAGAATTATATGAAATATTAATATAGCCCCTGAAATTGATTAAGTTTTTTAATAAAAAACTGTCCCAACACATAATTAATATACTAAGTAAGGGAAAAATTATGTTGTACTGTTGCAACCAAATTCTTCTCTTAGCTGCCAACATATGGGTCATTATTTGTTAGATTAATCTGTTTCCTATTAACTGTGCTACTTAAAACTTTAAAATTTTGTTTTAATTTTCTTACCAATAAATTTAAATAATTACAACAATTTTATCAAAATAAATCTTATTTAATCCTTATAATATAAAAACCTATATTAAATTAATCATTTTCTACTTACAGCTAAATTAAACTGTATTAAAAGCTAGTAACAATCTTATTTCATATACCATTATTTCTTGAAAGCTGATTAGTACAAAATGACATCATTCTAAAAAGAGCAACCTAAAAATACAATAAAAACTGATATGTTGCTTTTTGTTGGA
>QTSX02005389.1:0-25866 GCA_014839935.2 Entomophthora muscae
GGAAACAGCTCTCACAACCTGGGATTCAGGTGTGCAACTAAGTTGCCATTGAAAATTGGTCAGAACACCTACCCAGCGCTCCTCATAATCCTGAACAGACTCCCCCACCCCTTGATCCTAGAAGACTCCTGGTCCCAAAGGCACGGCGCCATCCTGAATTTCTATAACCAAACAGTTGCCTTGAAGGGAGACAATTTGTGTGATGTGGCGCCATTCCAGCTGGGTCCAACCAGTAAAAGACCCAGCACACTCCTGACCCTGAAAATGGAACCCAGTGTGGGGATCCTACCTGCCTCACTGGATAAGTGGAACCACTTTTTCAGCAAGGAAGCAGCAACCCATCTCCCCAACAACTCAATCTACGACCACGCCATAGACCTGTTACCAGGAACCCAAACACACCACGGCCCCATCTACAGCTGAAACCACCTCAAACAAGTAGTCTTAAAAACATGCCTAGAGGACATGACAAAAAAGAGTTTCATCCAAGTGTCAAAGGCCCCTTGCTTGTCACCCATGCTGTTTGTAGGAAAGAAAGATGGCAGAATGTGTCCCTGTGTGAACTGCCAGAAGCTGAACAATATTACAGTGAAGAGCCACTATCCTATCCCCAACGCTAATGACCTTTGTGACGTACTGACTGGAGCCCAGTTGTACTCAAAAATTGACCTGAGAGACACCTTCAACAAGATCAGAATTAAGGACAAAGACAAACACAAAACAGCTTTCAAAACCAGACACGGTTTGTACAATACCTAGTAATGCCATTTGGCCTGTGCAACGCCCTCAGCACTTTTCAAAGGATGATCAACACTGTCATAGGCAAGTACTTTGATCAATTTTGTGTTGCATATTTGTACAACATCCTCATATACAGCAAGTCACATAAAGAACACCTCCAACACCTTGACCTTATACTGAAAAACTCTCCCAGGCCAACTTACACACCAAGCTGAAGAAATGTGAAATTTTTCAATACAAGGTCAAATTCCAAGGATATGTAGTGAAGACCAGCGGGTTTGCCATGGCACAGGACAAAGTGGAAGCAGTAACAGCCTGTCTGGTGCCCAAATGCAGAAAGGATGTGAGAAGTTTTTTGTGCCTGGCAAATTATTGCAGGGATTTCATCCAAAAAATTTCTCAAATTATATTGCCCCTGACCCATCTTTGCTCTGACAAGGTCCATTTTTTCTGGACTGATGACTGTGCCTCCGTGTTTGAGACCCCAAAGGTGGCATTCACATCCGCCCCAGCCCTTGCCATGCCTGGCCCATCTAAAACTTTTGTGCTGGAGATGGATGCATCTGGCTTTGCGGTGGGCGGGGTTCTTCTTCAGGAAAGAGGGGATAGTATGCTACATTCTGTAGCATATTACTCCAAAAAGATGCTACCAGCTGAAGGAAACTACACAATATACAACAAGGAGATGCTAGCTATAATGAAGACATTGAAACATTGGCGCAGATACTTGTGTGGTGCTGAACATCCAGTAAAGGTTCTGAAAGACCACAAGAACTTAGTCTACTTCTTTAAACCACACCAGCTGAACCAACAACAAGAAAGATGGGCCTTAGAACTGGCCGGCTACATCTTGACCATAAACTACAAGCCAGGAAAGGTGAACATAGTACCAGACGCCTTGAGCAGGAGAGCCAACCTGATCCCCTCCTCTACAGAAATCAAGGACTGCAACACCCATACACTACTAGACCCCGCCAGCCTAGGAATACAAGTGACGTACTTGAAGATTGTTGCCAGCAAACCCAACATGATAGGAGCCCAGAAACAAGATGCCTATTCAACCAAACTAGTTGAAGCTCTGACAAAGGACCTGGATTGCCATCACTCAAAGAAAGGTTACTCTCTGAAAGGTGCTACCTTGCTGCTCCACAACAGAAACTATGTACCCAAAGTCCTAACCCAAACCAACATATTGATTGACCACCACAATTCAGAGATGGCCGGCCACCCCAGTAGACACAAATCCCTCTTAAGGGCAGCTGTGGTAAGTTCAACTCCCTGGTGATCAACTCCCTGGTACTTGACAAAGTGTCAAGTACCAGGGAGTTGAGTGCCGCATATGTGAATCTATTAGTATTTTTGGCTTAACTGATTTTAAGCTAATTTTTACTAGTAATTTAGGGGTTCAAAACCAAAAACCAAGGTTAAATTTACTTGAACTCAACTCTGTTTAATAATTAAGTTAGCTAAAATACCAATTTAAGGGGCAATTTATAAGTAAATTTACTAATAGAAATAAAAAACTTGTGTTTGACACTCTAAAACAAAAAGTGACCATTTTGATACTTTTTAAGCCATATTTTTATTTTATTAATAAAATATGTATGCGCTTATATAAAATTTGTTATTTACTATTATATATTTATTATTAGTGTCTATAGTTGTCAATTAGGCTCCCAAGCACTACTATACTGGATTTAGTGGTATAGACATTAATCAAATATACCACTTGTTTTACATTATGTCATTCCCAGGTTTGTGGATTAAGTAATGCCACATAATTTAAGCCCAATTTTTTAAGAGATTTCATATGTAATTTATAAAAAACAGAAACTCAACTCCTTCTTTGTTTGACTCTATCCACTTGCCGTGCAATTGGTTTTGGATTTAATTAATCAAAGGCTCAGAATTAAGGCTAAATTAGTAACTGACACACTATGAGCTCCACACAATACTCATCCACTTGACACTTTAACTTGGGGATTAGTACAGAGAGCTTCTTAACGTTTTAACCAACACTATAGTAAATAAGCCACTCCTAGCTCCTCACAGCATAAATTAAACACTAATAAACAACTTCCTACTTATTTGCTTTTTTAACTTATGTTGTATTTTTTATTTTTGAGCATATGAAACTGCTTTGCTTTTGGGTTAACTTTCAAACCCATTTTAAAGTTAAGCAAGTTTTATATGTAAAAAAATAGTAAATTTGATTTTTCTGCTTGACTCTGGCATACTCAACAGTGAGAATTCAGCTTTTCTCAGCTGATCAACAGTGCCAAACTCAACACTTTACTATGTTTTTAATTTTCAACTCCCAATAAAAAAATTCCACATCTTAATTTTTTTTGCAATTATAATCTACTACTCTTCCTGCTACTCTTCATATAGCTTTTATATCCTTTTTTATTTTTTATTATAATTTTACATTGATTTAACACTAAGATCTTATGCTGAACCTACATCTTTGATGCTTCATCAAATATCACTTATTTTCTAGGTTTCACCCTTTATATCTATACTTTGAATTTCTATTTTGCTTCTATTTACTTTTTTATGTTATTTTCATGATAAATAAAACTTTATTTGCATACTTTTCATTTAACTTTTACTTTGCTTTACCTCTGTGTTTCATATCTTTCACATTGTTTTGTTTACAAAAAAACTTTTCTTTAGACAAGATCAAACAAGAACAGTCAACAGCCCAAGCGCCAAGCCTCCAAGGGCTCCAAAGAAACTGTCTCTACTCCCAAGCGTGCCAAGAAGCCTGAAAAGGCAAAGTCTCCAACCCCATCTCCTCCCACCCCATGTCCTCCTACTTCATCTCCTCCTCCTCCCCCCCTCCACCCTCATCTTCCACATCCCCTTCACCTTCCCCCAAAAATTCCTCCACCAATTAATCTGATGGTGATCTTACATACCACTCCTTTTACCACTCAGAGGCTGACTCTGAGCCCACCAAGGAGCAACATAACAAGAAGTCAAAGGCTGCCAAGGAGCCCACCTCTTCTTTTGGTAAGAAAAGGGAGGCTTCCAGGCAGGCCTCAAAGAACCCTTCTCCTCCTCCCCCTGATGGCTCTTCCCCCTCCCTCATCTGATCCCCAGGATGAGCCTGAGGAATATTCCAAGAAGTTCAAAGCTTCTGGTCATGTGGCTTGGGATCCACTGGCCATCCACAATATCTGCAATGTGGACAGAGAGTTCAAAGTCACCAAGTGCTTTCCCTGTTCCCCCCATCATATCAGTAAAGGGCAGTCCTGGCTATGTTGCTGACAATTACATTTTCAATTATAATAATCAAAAACAACAAACCAAAAGCAATCACTTTGTATGTGAGGATAATACTTGCAGGGCCCAGTTGAACACCAAGGGTTAGGAGCAGGTTACTGCTGAGAAGGGGGAGCACTCTTGTGAGCCCCCCAATCATCTTATAACCCAGATGTTAAAATGGTACCTTGTCCAGGTGATCTCAACATCCTCTCACCTCTGGGCATCTGATCTGGCTATAAAGGCCCTTCAGCATTTAAAACCCAAAAATCTTAAGTTGGTACCAACCCAGAAACAGTTGGTTAATTTCATAAGCAATAAATGTATTGTCACCAATCCCCCTCCCCCAAGGCCTCTGACGTCCTCTCAGAGCTTACACTCACCCACAAACTCAAGCAGCTTCTGAGTGGGGAGCGCTTCCTCCTCCATGACAACAGGCCCGGCAGCAATGACCACATAATCTGCTATGCCATTCAGCAGAACCTGCTAGAGTAAAAAAGGGCTTCAACCTGGCTAGTTGATGATACCTTTGCCACTTGCTCCTGGATTTTCAAGCAGCTCTGGATGATCCATGCCCAGATTGACATCCAGGGGATTCCACTCACATTCTTTCTTCTTCCTGGGGCCACCAAGGCCATCTACACCCATGCTTTATCCATCCTTTGCCAAGCACTTTCCCTCCTTCCTGACAACAACAATGCCAAGAAGACCCCCCTACACCTGCATCAACCCTCCTGCTGTTGTCAAGGACCAGGACACCCTGGACTTGATGGAAAAGGTAATTCTGAGAGCTCTGAGGCCTCACATTTGTATCATGGACTTTGAGCCTGATCAGTTCAATGTATTTGAGCAGCTGTTTAGTGGGGAGGTGCAGGGGTGCCACTTACACTTCTGCCAAGCAGTTACTTGGAATGTGCAGGCCCAGGCTGAGCTTAGTAGGTTGAGCCAGAGGGACACTTTAGACACCTGCAAATTTGTGCTTGCACAATTTGGTGCATTGGCTTTTTTAAAGCCAGAGCACATTGTGAAGGGGTTTGAGGTTCTCTCAAAGGATTCTTACATAATGAAGCATCTGTAGTTCAAGCCTTTCCTTGAGTACTTTGAGCCCCAGTGGATTTGGAAGGTTGTCACACAGAGGCAAGGCAAGGCCTGCGCCAAGGCCAGTTGTAATGTTTACCAAGTAGCCATTAACAGGGAGCTCAAGACCACCTCAGCACTAGAGGCTTATCACAAACACCTCAAGGCCAACTTTGGGCTCCACCCAAAATTCAATAAGTTCTTCTCCTTCCTGCATCACAAGCAGGAGAAAACCATCTCCAAGATATGTGACTTGGCAAACTGCGTCCCCCCCACCAAGCCCACACCCGTTCCACCCTCTTCACCAAGGCCATTCAAAATGTGGCCAAGCATAAATACAAGGCCTCAGAGATCAAGGAGCATCTTGACCTCAATGCAACTGCCCTCCTGGAGGGGGCTAAAACGAAAAGGGGGAAGAAGGATGAAGAGTAAACTTGCTTGCTTGCTCCTATAGTTTTAACTTTTAACTTTTTAGCTTTGATTTTTACTTTTTAGTTTTGATCAATTAGTTTTTAGTTTTAATTTTTCTATTTTTTATTTAATTAAATAGCACTGATTATTTTATGTATACATGGTAAGTTAAAGATGAATAGTTATAGTTGAAAGTGATTGAAATATCTTAATTTTTGTTAATTTTCTAATAAAACATAAGATATTCACATTTATACTTATATGAACTACATCAAATAAAATTAATATTTCTTTATATTTTACATAACTTCTATTTTTGTGTTTGTGTTTATTTTTGTCATATTTGAATTTTAATTTTTATGGTACTCTAAAAAAATTTATAATGGAGAGTATAAATTACATAGTAAAATGAGAAATAGTTGCTTATTTCTCCTTATTCTTACTGTAAATTCAGAGCCTGAACGTAAAAATGTGGGATCAACAAACCCTTGGTTAAAATTTCAAATCACTTTTGCGGGCAACTCAGCTGAGAGAGAATTAAAATATTTTAATAAAATCAAACATTTAATTTAACTTTTTTGATTTATTTAAATTGGCAAATTTCAAATCCCTTGAGCAGATAACTCAACTAACAAAAGACAAAGCCCAGCAAACAAATGAGGGATACATGAATCAGAAATGCAAGATTCTAATGTACAATTTGAGATTTCCTGTATTTCAAACAAATCATAGACATCATGTAAAGCTTGACAAATCTGAAATTGTGGGATTGTCAAATCCAAGAACCAAGTTTCAAATCATAATTGCAAGGAATTTGAAATAAATATAATTTATGGGTGTCTCAAAAAGGATGCTAAAGGATCTATAGTGGATTTGTGCTGATTCTTTTAGGAATCATAGGCATTCTCAAAAATCACCCTATTCCATTTTAGGACAGCTAAAATTTAGATCATAATATTCACAAAATTAACATATATAAAATAAAATTGACTAAAATATACATTCATCTTCTTGAGTTTAAAATTTTAATAAAAATTTATTTTGTCTTCTTTCAATAACAACCAAGTCAACAAGCTGTTCCCTGGCCTTGACAAAATTATGCAGGGCTACACTGGGTCTCTTAAAGGTGAAGCCTCTGTCTATGGCCACTCCCAACCCGCAGGCCCCTCCATAAGCACTACCCAGGAGTCTGTTCTTTCTCCTGCAACTTCCAGCATGGCCCTGTTTTCCCACCATGCACAGGCAGCTGCTAACCCAAATCCCTTATCAGCAATGGCATCCAGAACCAGCCATTTTAGCTATGGGGTCACCCAGAGAGCCTAGGACCCCAAAACAGCCAATCAGATGACATTGACCAGTTCACAAGATGGACATATCCCTCCCCCAGCCAATCAGCCTGCAAGACGCAGAAGAAAACTAAGCACTCCAGAGATTGTTCTCAAAATGGTTGAAAAGCAAGGGAAGCTTATGTCCCTTGGGGAAATTGCAGCCGCAATGGGTTTTGCAAAGTCTACTGTGGCTGCAACCCTGCAAGCCCACACCAACTGTGCCCCCTACTAAGAAGACCCCAACTGGCACCTGTACTTTGACCAAAGGTGACACAGCCCATCCCCTTATGATGGCCATTATGGAACATGACCCGTAGATGCCCCTGGTCCAGGTACGTCTCCAGTTGGGACTCCATGGCATCTTCACCAACAAAAGAACAGTGAATTCATGGATGCACAGAGTTGTGGTTGCTGCTAGAATCTTGTTCAATCAAGTTCTCAGTGGCCTTATTTTGGTGGACACTGACCCCTACAATTCAACTATTATTAATTTTATCAAAGGAAGGGCAATGAGGGCCCGTAATGACATAATCTTCCTATTGTATGCTAAGATATCTGCAAGTATCCAAGATTTTGGAGAGAAGTGTATCCAGTCTGACGCGTACAAGTGTGGCCCAATATTGTATTGGTTTTTTGGGGTTTTATTGACAGTTTCCCCATTGGGCGTCAATTATTACTTGGCAATATCAAACACCACAGATGGGTATGCCTACCAGACAGAGCTCAAGGCCATGCTGGAGGAGTGGGCCACACAAAACACTATGCACACAGTTGTACTGAGTGCAGAGATGGAACAAGGGGAATGGGCTACCCAAGAAATCAGGTTGCAGGTCATACTTGTTGGTCCTAACCTATCAACTACGCCAACATGCATCTTGCAGATGTATGTCTCTACAATTTTGGTTCCACTCTCAGACGCTTAAAGCCTGCCACCTACAACAAACCAAGCACTCAAATTGATAAGGGGTATGAGCTTTTCCCTTCTGCATCTGTCCAGGACTTATTTGATCTCATCATCTTCTATGCAAGTGATAGTGATAAGTCCAGAAAGGACCCCTGTCTCCCCCACCCCAGTCCATCTGTTTTGTCAAGCCAGTATATATGATAGAAGAAGAATTTGAGCAATTGAAGGAATAAGCTCTTGCTGCCTCTTCTCAGTCAACAAACCCTGCCTTCCCAACCCCCCATCAAGCCACCTGCCTTCCAACCCTGACTCCCAAACCACCACCCATTCCCCCCCACTATCTCTGATGTTGCCTCTTTCACAGGCGCAGATGAAGGCAATGTTCATTCTGAATATTCCCTCCCCTTCCCGTCCTTTGATTAATAAATAAATATTTTCATTGTGACAATTTATTAAAATTGATATCTCTCTTTCAATTAATATAAAATAATATTTTTTTGCATTATAAACATTTCCCATAAATAATACAATGTATACATTTTACAAATAGCTTAAAATCATGAGCATACATATTTTTCATCATCGTTAATAAATTACAGACAATAAACGTAAATATTTCATTAAAATATTGCAATTAGACGTCAACTATTGATATTTAGAAATTATGTGCATATCCTAAAGTATTTTGTTTAATAAAATCCATTGTAAACTAGGCCTTTTTCATTGTAATTTATTAAAACAGATTGTGTTTATATTAAAGAGCCATTAACACTTAGTACAAATACTGAAAATTAGTATATTTTACAGCCTGTATATTTACCTATTGGTAAATATAAAGGCTGTAAAATGCACTATGTATCAATATTTTTACTAAGCGTTAATGACTCTCTAATATAAAAAACATCTGTTTTTACAAATTATAATAAAAAAGACACATTAACAATGGATTTTATTAAACAAAATGCATTGAGTTATGCATATACTATCAAAATATCAATAGTTGACGTCTAATTGAAATATTTTAATGCAATATTTACATTTATTGTCTTTAATTTATTAATGATGAAAAATATGTATGCATTGATGATAGTACTATAAAAACTAGTTTTTTGATGGAATTAAATCAAATTTTTCAACTATCTATAACTTGATTAACATATAAGATGTAAACCTTCAAAAAGTTGTTGAAATTGAAAAAAATATCAGGGAAATAGTGACAGGAAAGTTGGGTGACAAGGGCCAGCCACTAATTCAGTCAAAAAAATGCTATGAACAAATTAGGAAATATCATAGACAAAAAGAATAAAGAAGCATTATAAATCTACAGGGAACAATTTTATCAAGTCTTAAGTTCAATGATGCAGCCTACAATTTGTGGGAGTTCTGTCAGGGGGCTAAAGAAAATAATAAGATCAAACTAATTGAAGGAAACAAAATTCCAAAGGAAATCAACACAAATGAAGAGGAAACCAACCAAATGGAAACAGACAAAAACAAAATACAAGCAAGAAGCAGAAGCGTTTCAAGAAATACAGAAGCTTTATCAAATGAAAACCAAGAAGAAACACAAGTTGCAAGAAATATAAGAAAAATTAAGCCTAGGAAAATTAATGAAGAGCATCCAACGCTCATGAAGTTTGCCAAAGTGGCGCCTGTGGCTGAGGGGGCCACAGGGGAAACAATTAGTAAGTCTTTTTATGTTTTACTTATATTTATTTTAGTCATAACCAGGAATGGGGATGAGGTCGCAGAAGTGGCAGCTTATACGCCGAGTTGGTTTTACGGGGGTTACCAGTCACTGGTGGCCCCTGTAAAACAAACAAATAAAAACCAAATAAATAAAATAATTCAACAGAATATGAATAAAATTTTTAATATTGAAACTCAAGATAGGGAATATTCACCACCCATGGGGTGCTTGCCATGGATAAGGGAAGCATATGAACTAGGATCAACTATCAAAATCAAAGAAATGAATGAAATTTGCGGGGATATCAAACTGAACTTCAATGAATACATATACAAAAGCATTCAACAATTCCCCTTCACAAACATCAACAAATATAAAAAAATTTAATAAAAACTGACTTTCAAATAGGAAATGAATATTTGAAATCTGCAATTTTTAATGAAGTTTTTAAGGCACTATCAAATAAAGTTGGGGATGCAGTCCTTGTGAATAATTTTAAACCTTTATTTATTTCATTTGCCAAGGCCTGGGGGGCTGATTCAAGTCAGGCGCCCCCCAGAGCCCTCTTCAAATTCAATCAAACTTCCTATATCAATAGATTAGTTCAAGTATTCAAAAAATTATGCATGTTCTTGGAAAAGTATACCTCACAAAGAATCCAAGTTGTGGTATACCTGGAAATCCTCCTCCACTGCATATTAAAAACCAACATCAAAAAGTTGGAGGATGTACCTATTCAAATGGATATTTGCCGTGTAGCCCTCAACTGCCAGAAGACACCACGGGGATACAGGATAGTTGAGCATGTCCTCTATGACTCATTTGCATTGGCAACGCTATACAGGTACTACATGTCCCCCAAAAAAACCTACTAGAAGATTTGCTCACCTGCCTGCCTTTTATCAAACAATCATCAACCACCAGGGTACAGGGCGCCACCCCTCTAGCAATCACATCCAGGGTTGTCCACCACGTACAGAAGAGTACATGGATCCAATCAGATGCATTAGCCAAAAATTTAATTTCAGGGTATAATTCCCCGGAATAATCACATCCCTTTGCAGTTAGCATCCCCCAATAAATATTTTCCTCTTGAAAATTAATTTTTTTTTACTTTTTATATTTTAATACTAAATTTTTTAATACTGAAATATGTACTATTAAAATTTTACTATAAAAATTTAAATATTAAAAATTTTAGTATCTAAAAGTTAATATTAAATATTTAATAATACGTATTACAATATTAAAATTTTTAATATCAAATATTTCAATATTAGAATAAATTATGATTTAATAAAAATAGTTAAATTTCAAATATTTAAACTTAAATATTTAACTTTTACAATTTATAATTATAATTTTACTTTTAATATTTTAATTTTAATTTTAATTTTTATTTTAAATTTTAGTATGTAAATTATAATATTAATATATATAAATATATTACAAGACATTATTTAAAGTTGCAACTACGTCAAATATTAAAATTACGTTAAAAATGGTTTTATTTATTAGCTTGTTGAGTAAGGTTTATTTATCACATAGATAAACATCAAGAATTGAATTTATCTGCATCATGCGGCCCGCTCCACTATTGTTTTAAACAAATGATTGTTTAGAACTTGAATTACCTTTCCCTTGTAATGTGATTTGGTAAACATATTCAATATACTTGACCTGCGTCCTAAGTACTAATTAGTAAGCAATACATGAAAATCATTGGTGGTTGTGTTGTGTGGCTATAGTGGCAAGGAACTAACAAGGATCAGATGATGACATGCAAGGTCCAATTTGTGGCTTAAAAAAGCCAAAGTACCATCAACAATTCACAATTATTTAAATAAACTAATTTATTTCTATCTTTTTTTAATTTATTCATTTGTTAGCGCAACAGTCAATATAATATTCAGTGCATTAGAATAAAAATATTTGTCCTCATACCTAGTATAATTAATTTTACTTACCTTTTGTAAGTATTCTTAAATGTCTATAATACATTCAAACATCACATTATTATATATAAATAATAATTATTGAGTCCAAATTAAAACAAACTAAATAAAATTAAAACTTAGTAAAACCCAGAGCGCCCCTTTATCTGATTGGCTCAGAGGCCAGGGCTTTTGGGAGGAAGGATTCTGAGTGCTCATAGAAAGCTGCCACCACATCAGGTGGCATTGCAAATTGGCTGACCTCAAGAATATTGAATAGATCCTCATTGTCCTGAGGAAGGCCTTGTTTCACCTTATTCTTGATCCAACCAAACACCTCCTTGATTGGATTCAGGAATGGGGAATATGGCGGGAGGAAGAGAAGTCTCATTGGACAATTGGTAAGTTGGTGGCTGGAGGTGTGGCTGTTTTTGTTTATGGGGGGAATTTGGACACAACCAGATCCACTTTGTGGAGTCCAACATTATCAAGCACAACAACATTGATTATGCTGCTGTAATTTATCCAAAGGTACTCCTTGACAGCTCGGAGAAAATTGAGAAAGGTCCTGCTGTTATGGGAGCCTTTAATCATCTGATACTGGTCCAATCCACAAGGACCAAGAAGCGCGACCATGGAATAGATCTGGGAATGGACAGCTGCACAATGGGCTACGCTGTCCTTGGACCCCTTCTCAACCCACCCATGCCTAGACCTGAGTGAGGAGGAAAACAATAATTTGTTGATATAAAAGAAATGGACATTCCCAGTCTCTTTTAGTGCCAGATATGTCTTGGAATAAATGTGTCAATCCTTGATGGTCTTTTCACTGTTCCTATTGTACAGAGAAACTCTGAGCACCTTCCACAAGAAGCCCAAATCAACCATTGCTTTGTAAACAAGGGTTTTAGAAACAGAAATCCCAAACTCTGTGGCAAGCATTGATTGGACAGCAAGTGTGTCCAAGTGGCAATCCTTGGCTATCCACTACTTGATTGCATCAATATGAACAGGCTGAAGGAGTTTGGGCTGCCGCTTAGCCTTGGTGGATTTGGCAATTTACCCAGTGTTGCCATACTTGGTGTTGATGTTGGCAATGTATCTGGCTGTGACACCAAATCAGGATGCAATATCCCAAACCGCCATTTCCCCCATTCAAGCAGTTGAGGAGAGCTTCACGCTCACTATCTGTCAACTGACACCGGCCCTTGGCAGGTACCACAGCATCCTGGCTATCAGGATTGACACAGGGGATGGGGACCTTTGTGTAGAAGGTGGGATCACTCTTGCTTGCAGTGGCGCTGTCAATGATTGAATACACAATAGGTGCAGATGGTTCCTCAGTGGTGGCCAATGGCTTGTGGGTGATGTCAAAGACACGGGGGCAGGAAGTAGCAACTCTTGGATTAAGAGTGCGGGGCCAGGTGACAACTGGGTAAACGGTGGAGGAGTAAGTAACCTCAGTGTTCCTGGTGACCCTGGTATAGGAGACTTTGATAGCAGGCCTTGAAAGTGGCTTCTGTCTGGGATTCAAGCTGGTAGTTCTGGCTTGGGATGTGGGAGGTGGTTGGCTGGCGCTGAAACCTTGGGAGGCCTGTTTATTGGCATGACTCCCCTTGAGTTGGGTTCTGGGTCTGTTCTTGGACCCTCTGGGACGCCCTCGTGAACGGGCTGCCCCGCGGGCTGGTGCAGGAGCGGGTTAGGAATGCAATTGACAGTCCATAAAAATAAAATAAAAAATATATTTTAGATTAAATATGTATTTATTTGGTTTTTTTGGTTTAGTTGTGGGTAGTTGTTTTCTCTTGATTTAGCCTTGAATAGTAGCAGAGTTTCTATATCTGTGATTTGAAGTGAATAATATTATATCCTTTCCAGTTTTGGATGATTTTAAAGTTTAATCACTTTTTATGTCTAATTATGGTTATTGAGATTGAATTTTTAGTTTGATTTTAGTTGTGGTGGAGCTTCTTTATTTGGGTTGGTGTTTCCTAGTGTGCTTAGTGTACATTAAATTTGGATTTGAGTTCCCGCAATTAGTATCTGAGTTTACTAGTGGCATTCAAAAGTGATTTGAAATTTGGCTCTTGGATTTGACAATCCCGCAATTTCAAAAACATAGTAAACTTAATGAAAATGGCTGATGGATTTGAACGCTTCAAATCTGATTCCAGTTAATTCATTTTGTCCATTAAAAATATGCAGTTTGACTTGAACTTTGCAAAGTGTCTATGAGTTCCCGCATTTTCAAATATTCAAATAAAAATACAAAAAAAGCAATTTAATTAAAAAAAGGCCATCCCGCAAAAGTGATTTGAAATTTGGACCAAGGATTTGACAATCCCACATTTGTACGTTCAGGTTCTGAATTTAAAGTATTAGTTAAAATAGCTTTTTATTGCATTTTTTAGCTTTCTGGAGTCACTTTAGTATACCATAGCTGTAAGACTTAATTTTTTATATTAAAAGTTTTCAGTACATCAAGATCTGTTAATTAAAAAAGTGTCAATTTCCTGTTGTTGATCAGGGAAAAAGCTGAATTCTCAGTTTACTATAGTGTTGAGCACCAGGAGTCAAACTTATCACAGTTGCCTTTTATTTATATAGTTGAAAGAAAGTTTTTGGTAATTTTTTCTAGTTTTTTGATCCAACTGACATTGTTTTAAAAATATTTTTAAACTTTAAAATGCTTAAAACCAATAATGTAACTTATACTAAATTATTTTATTATACATTCCTTTTTTATTGCATTTGCTGTATTATTACAGAAATCTCTATCTTAAAAGCTACTTTGTTGCTTAATTACCAAAAATTAAACCCCTAAATAATTAACACATCACCACTTTAAGAAAAGATTTTAATTGAGATGGCTTTTATTTCTAAGCTTTTTACTACCAATCAAAAGGATAAATATGCTAGAGAAACTAAACCCAGGCAAATAGAAAAACATTAAAACATATTAGAAAATAACTACAATTAACTGAGATATTGTTAAGAAATAAGAAGTATAAGTAATATTTGGTATCTATCTGGCATAAAAAGTAGTTTTTTTGTATGTATAATACATAAAAATATTTCAGAGCAAAAATTATATAACAATCTAATCCAAAAATACATATTTCAGTTAAAAAAGAGTAGTGTATGGTTTTGACTATAGACTGAATAAGCCAAGCCAGAGAAAAATATATTTGTACTTTGTACTTGATATTTTCAAAAAAAATGTTGCTCTTTCTTTACAATCTAAAAGCTTGATATCAAAAAAAGAAAACATCTAATAAAATTGTACATTAAAGATAAGGATAAAATCTATAGCCTCCCATCTCTTAAATCTCAATATATATCACATAGAAAAAATAAAAATAAAATTATAAAATAGAGCCTTGCTGATAGTTCAATAAAGATAGTTACACATGTTGCAACATCTTTGATTACTCCCTCTCAGGGAATTAACGTCCCAAGCAGATCACCAAATGGCGCACCAAATGGTACACCGCCCAGCCATTAAACTGGTGGCACCATTATCAGTCAAGCCATCTATAACACAGATCAACCAATCCAGATCCTAAATGGAAAACAACTTGAATAAGCCTTATGACCCAAGAGGAGCATTACTCATATAAGCCCCATGACCCCCATGACATACATGGACGGTATGTGGGTTGTCATGATACTATATATTTGCCTATATTTATATTCAATAAAGTATCATTCTCTTCTTAAATCTTCCCCTTATCTAGTTTATTATACTTTCCAGAAGTATATACTTGTCAGTGGTAGCACAGGTAGGTTATCCATATCTACCCAACTCAAAGGAAAAATTCTTCCCAAGAAAAAGACCCAACAAATAGCACTCCCTAATGGTTGGAGAGACTACAAAGAAGGACAAGACGTTCCCACAGGCCCAGTCATCTACAATAATGTCCTTGTGCCCACTGAGCAGTACAACACTCTCAAAGCCCACAGACTGTTTCCCACCACACCAACTACAACAGTGCCTCCGCAGCCTGAGATACTCAATATTGTGTTTCAACGCCTGTGCACTGCTGAAATTGGCGCCTTTGTAGGACTACGCCGTGAAAACGCCTCCCTTTGAATCAACAGTACACAAAGCAAGTTTGAACAAGTGTACTATCCTCAAAGACTCTGTGTCAGTGAGAATGCCCTCCGCGTCACAGGGACTGCTTCACTCTTTGTAACAAAATGGCTAGCCCAACACCCTGACCAGAAGGAAAATTGAGAAGTGTTCAAGGCCACATTCCTTGAAAATTTCTCCATGAAGGACTCAGATGTAGTGATCATGACCGAGCTTTGAACCTTCAAGATAACAGGAACAATCAAGGAGTACATTGCTGCATATGAAGACCTACATGGCCGCGCACCCAACACCATCAACTTTGATGAAACTGGACCATGCCTGGACTTCTACAATGGCCTTCCCACACACATTAGATGTCAGTTTGATATGGCCTGCTGCAAGAACCTTGAAGACATATTCTTTTAAAGGAAATACACAGCTCAAAAATCTGAAAATCTACATGCAACCAACAAGCTCAAAGAGAGTCCTTCAGCCAAGAAGGATCCTTGACCCAATAAACAAAACAACCAAGCCAACAACACCCATCATCAAACTGGGAATTGCACTGCACAAGCCAATCAGGTAAACACTGAAGATACCAATAAGGAGGGAAAAGTTTAGGGGAGTGCTTAGGCGAGCCTCCCTCCCCCACTTTAAAAGACTCATACTGGGACCAGGACTTGGATTCAATCACCATGATCCAAGTACCCTCCAGCAACCCTCTACTGTTTGCCGCCCAAACTGGAAATAAACTCCTCACTTATCCTTTCTGTTTTTGCAGATATCAGGGCACCACACTATTTTATGCTGGGGCAGACCTATCCCTAGTTGACAAGAAATTTGCTGACCTCATGAAACTACCTACCACCCAAAGCAATGTCAGGAGAGTCATCATGGCAGATAACAGAAGCACACCAGCCACTCAAGAGGCAAAACCTTTCTGTGCCCAAATCAGAGACGTGAAAACCACGCTCAGTAGCCCAATCATACCAATCCCCAAGTATGATGTCATACTTGGTCTGGACTGGATGAGAAAGACCAAACCTCACATTGACTGGGATAGTGCTACCCTCACCATACAGCAAGGAGAGGTACACCACCATGTTTACCCAACCCACCTTGATACGCTTATGAGGGACCATGTATTTGTAAAAATCATGGAAACAGAAGAGGAAACCAAGCCTAGCAAAATTGATTGGAGTACCTGCACATACAAGGCCATCCACTTTAAAAATACAGAGACTCAGCATGAAAAGGACCCCATCCAAGACCAGCTAGCTAACAAGTTCCCTGCTATCTTCCAAGAAACACTACCAGGACAACCTCCTGACCGCGGCATACAACACAAAATTGACCTCAAAGGAAGTGTACCTAAAGCACAGCCTATCTACCGCCTTACACCTCAAGAAGACAACACCCTAAAAGCATATCTTGAAAAAGCACTCAAAAAAGGGCTCATACAACCATCAAAGTCACCTTTTGGTGCTGCTGTCTTCTTTGTGGCAAAGAAAGACGGAGGACTCTGCCTAGTCAACAACTACAGAGCGCTCAAAGAGTTCACAATTAATAACAGGTATCCCCTGCCCCTAATTGACAACCTTTTGATACCCTGGGGGGTCCCAAATCTTCACAAAGATTGATTTGACAGCAGATTACCACCACATTTGATTGAAACCTGAAGACATTCCAAAGACCACATTTAGAACTAAATATGGATCCTTTGAATGTGGCATTCTCAACTTTGGCATGAAAAACGCTCCCAGTACCTTTTTGACCTTCATAAACAAAGTTTTCAAGGAACACATTGGAAAACAAACCATCATCTACCTGGACAACATCATCATTTACAGTTCCAACCTGGAACAACACTGGAAAGGCGTCTGCCTGGTCCTCTGTACCCTTGAAGAGAACCAATTAGTCACAAACCTGTCAAAGTGTGAGCTCTTCTCAATGGAACTCCTGTTCCTTGGTCACATTATCAGCAAGGACATAATCAAACCAGACCCAGACAAGATACACGCCATAACCAAGATGCCAGATCCAAGAAATAAGAGTGAACTCCGCACCTTCCTTGAAATGGTAGCCTACATAAGAAGGTTCATCCCTGACTGGGGTGCCCTAACAGCCCCCCTGTCTGTCATCATGGGCAAAACAACCAAGTTTTTCTGGACCCCACTACGTGATCAACACTTCCCCCAACTGAAGGAACACATGGTCACTGCCCCTATCCTCCAATACCCAAATTGTGAAGGAATCTATGAGCTAGAAACTTATACTTACAATTATTCCATGGGAGGAGTACTCTGTATCCAAACATCAGACAAAGACTTCCTCCTGTGGCATATTAATTAAAGAAATTATCAGACATTGAACAAAGATACCCCATACATGGCAAGGAATTGGTAACCATCATACATTGCCCTTGAAGTGGCAATGATATTTGGAAGGAGCCCAAATGTTCAAGGTACTCACCAACCACAAGTTGCTGGTATTCTTCAAAGCACAACAACACTTGTTAAGGAGACAAGCCAAATGGATGAGTCTCATACAGAGATACCCTATGCAAATCAAATATAAGCCAGGTGTTGTAACTGTGCTGTTTTAGCAGAGTTACAAGGGGAAAATATTTGAAAACTAGATAATAATCTTTATTAGGATAAAGGTATTATGTAGTCATTGTGAATTGTGGATAACAGGAACATGATAGTGTTAATCACACAGTGGGATGGTGAAGGGGGTGGCTTGATCCTGATAATGAGTCAAGCGCCAAAACAAGGTATCCACCGTACGGGATCATCATTTGTTCATGTTGTTGGATTTGGAAATTTGAGTTAACTTCCTAGTCTGGCTTTGAGTGACTGGATAATTGGATTGCAGGTCACAAACCCGCTTACTCGGAACCTTATTGGCGGGTCAAGCCTGCTGTTTTGACACAGGCAAGGAAATGCTTACTGAAGATGCCCTGTCAAGGCTATACAGCAAACATATCTTCTGCACTGATGGCGACCCCAACTGGCCCATGTTAATCATGGGGAATCTCCAGGAAGGGTTCCCACCTGGCACCCCAATGGACATCCAAGAGAAGGTCCTTAAGAACAAACACCTGTTCAAAAACTTATATGATATGTTACACCAAATACTTCCAAATGGTAACACTGTACCCTACGTCTTGTCAACACAAAAGATTGACACAATCCTCTGATATCACAGAGACCTTGGACACACCTGCAGCAGAAACTTGCATGGATACCTCAAGACACGCTACTGGTGGCCCAATATGCTAGATGATATCAGAGGTACTGGATTAATGCAAATTCTGTGAGAAGTATGCCCACACCAAAGCATCACCCAAGTCAGTAGTACCTGTATTCATCACACAACCCTTCAAGGTATGATCATTGGATATTGTGAGACCAATGCCTGGCAAAAACAAGGACAAGAAGTACAGCATCACAGCCATCAACTATGCAACCAGATGGCAGGTGGTGCAAGCCACCAAAGAGCACAAAGGAACAATGTGAGACAATTCATTGGAAAAGAAATCATAGCCAAGTTTGGGAAGCCTGATCTCTTAATCACAGATGGAGGCACCAAACTTAAAGCCATTGACACCAACATTTATCTTGCCAAAAACGGGATAAAACACATCACAGCCAGCCCATATCACCCTCAAGCAAATGGATGAGTAGAACAACTAAACGGCATGTTCATAGAAGCCCTCAGTAAGTTATCTGCTAATAATTCAAAGGCCTTGGTTGACATGCTCCCAACCGCGCTCATGGTCTGTAGAACAAGAGTTAACTACAATAGGGGCAAAAGCCCTTATGAACTTGTCTATGGATAAAAGCCTGCTCTTGTTAGTACAGCTGCAGGACCACGGTTACCTCTGCCCAAAAAGGTGCCAGACGATAGTGACCGTGATGTATTACGAGCCAGAAAAGACCAAGAGGAGATGGAACACTAAAGGGTCAAAAGGGAAGTAATCCCATTGCAGCAAGAGATATTCCAAGTTGGGGACAAATCTGGGTTGTCAACCACAACCAACACAAATTGGACCCAGGATTGTGTGGATCGGGCATTGTCATGGAAGTCAACCCCAATAACACCTACCTCATCAAAGGAATTGGAGCTCAGACTGAACTGAAACATATGCACCACATCTGCCTCTGCCTGTGCAAAGCAAGAACAGCCCAACAAAACTCCAGACTCCCTGTTTCCAACATCAAACTGGATCAATACCAAGAACGTATCCCTGACACTCTCAAGAAAATTCCCAAGGCTCCGCCTTCCAGCACCCCAGGGGGAGATGTCATAACATCTTTGATTACTCCCTCTCAGGGAATTAATGCCCCGAGCAGGTCACCAAATGGCGCACCAAATTGTTCACCGCCCAGCCAGTAAACTGGTGGCACCATTATCAGTCAAGCCATCTATGACAGGGATCAACCAATCCAGATCCTAAATGGAATACAACTTGAATAAGCCCCGTGACCCAAGAGGAACATTACTCAGATAAGCCCCATGACCCTCATGACATACATGGACAGTATGTGGCTTATCATGATACTATATATTTGCCTATATTCATATTCAATAAAGTATCATTCTCTTCTTAAATCTTCCCAGAATTATAAACCTGACACATAGCATGCCCCCATAATTCTCTAATGAAGATTGCACAAACACTAAACTGAGATTTTTATATCAAAAAACTAAACCTTTGTGCTACTAAATCATCAAATAAAACTAGAACAATAGCAACTTAGAAATTTTGCTGAACTAATCAAAAAGCATTTCTACTACTATAACAGAAAGATATCAGTGAGCAGCTGTAAAAAAGAAAAAGAGTGCAGCACAAATGTTCTCTTTTGGTACCCTGCCCCACCCATAGCTTTATACTTATTATTTTCTGAGAATGGTTTCTTGATCAAACTAAAAACATTGTAAAAAATATAATTACCTCTACCTTCAAACAACACTAATTACCAGCAATAAACTGGAAAACATGCCAGTGGGCTACCGTAAAAGAGTGAAGCTGAGCGTAGCACAGCTTTGCTCTTTTGGCAGCCAGCCTGATACATATTTCCTTTTACCAGCTATAGACTAGAACACATACCAGCAGGCTGCCATCATTAAGTGCTTTTTGCCAGATATAAACTGGAACACATACCAGCAGGCTGCTGTAAAAGAGTGAAGCTGAGTGTAGCTCAGCTTTGTTCTTTTGGCATCCTGCCCACCACACCATGCTTGTTTGGTGTATACTCCCTATCTGATTGATCATGACAAGCTCTCACTCTACTTTACCATGACAACCCGATCCTTGAACAACAGTAGGATCATGCCCCATTAGATTTAGCTTTTAAGCTAAATCTACTGTTCAATAAACATATTCTTCTCGCTTCCCCGCCGTAGGTTGCTTGATCGTAAGTTGGATCAAAGTTAACTGAACCCAGTTGGATTAACATTAATTGATGGAATATGTTCCAGTCTCCAAACCTTGGTCCAAAGTTTCACGCTTGATTTACCTTTTCGGATCTGTTGATAAGTTCTGACCTGGAGTATAGGTTGGTGGATCTTTACCTTTGTCTAGCCATCGCTGGTATGTTCTGCATCGGAAGTGGCGGGATACTTTATGTGGTTGAAGGGCGTTGATTTAACTTTAGGATTTATTGGTTCTGGAAAGCGTTTGGTTTGGTTTGGGAATTTATATTGCTCGGTTGGGTTGGAGGCTAGTTTCAGGGACGTGGGCTTCTTGATTTGTAGATGGATGTGGCTGGTATTCACCCGCTGGTGAGGGATGGTGGATAGGAAGCTTTGGGTCAGAGATGAATTTGATCAGTAACGAAGATGTGTGGTTCAAAAATATGCTGCCAGATTGAACTGTTGGCTCGTACTTGGGGGGTCGATGTAGGGCTATTGGGTTTAATCGTTTCATTTAAAAAGTATTTTTATTTTAGAATTTATATTTGATGGGGCGAAAGGTGGGAGTCCTAGTCAGCGGAGTCAGATTACTTGGCCACAGGGAACAAAACACATATTCGATTAGGCAGAGGTAGACTTATGTTTGCTGCCTTGATTGCTCTTGTGTTGATGATAAGTGTGAGGGGGAGGCGGATGGTGGCAGCAAGCTGCCGGCAGGAGGGCGACTCTTTGCAGGCAACAGCATTTTCATGGGATGGCGAGCAGGGCTTTACCTTCGAGGGATATGCGATGCCACTGCCATCCAAGGACCGAGAGGAGCCATTCCAGAGGAGCGATGAGGTCACGATAGGCATCCCCGATGCAATGGTTAACATCACCACAGCAGAGAGTGAGAGCCAATACTACTACGCAGGGCCTCGCATGCCCATGTTCCAGGCTTACTTCAAGCCAACTGTCAGGCAAATCAACGATGCCATCATCCCCCGCTTTGTAAAGCTAAGCGACCTCCTTTCCCAGCGCGGCCAGCGCAAATACCTCTTCCGCTTTGACGATGCGCGCATCCAGATGATCTTTGCCAATTACAACCAGTCCCTCATCAAAGGCACCGACCTTGCCATCAACTACAAAGACGACAAGTTGGCCCTGTACAGGGGCCAGCTGGAGATGGATGTGTATGACTTGGTCGATAAGACGTGGTCCAAGGTGAATGCTAGGGGTGATTTTCCCCCTCGTGGCCCCTGCACCACTTATACAGCCAACACAACAATGTACCTTGTCCCAGAAGCATCTAGCTCGGTGTTCATGCTCGATCTGGAATCCCTCACGTGGACAAGGAACACGGTTACTGGTCTTACCGGTTCCAGCAACGGATGCCTCTACCTCTACGACGATATCCTGATCCATGGCCTGGGCACAGTTGGAGGACAGGTTGCCAACAACACCCAGTTTATCGACCTAGAGAACTGGGCCCTTCTCCCCAACCAAGACGCAATACCCAAGTCCACTCAAGTAATTTCAGAGCCAGCAGCCCTTTCCATCATCTTCCTCTCTTCTTCCATTGCATTCATTGCCATCATCATGGTCATACGCCACATGATCAAGTACCACTTTGTCTTTTGATAAACTTACCACGAGTCAATGTTAAAATCTCCAATACATTGCTATTGCCAATCAGGATCATTCAATTCAGCCAAAAGCCCTGATATTTAACTATTTTAAAATAACTTTTAAAACTGGCCCAATTGCCGACATTCATTCCCCCCAGGATTCAACTCTCGTCTCAACCATTACAAATCAACTCTGTCCTCTGTATCACACATCTTTACAGTAAAGCAAGAGGCTCTTTGATATATATTTACAGCGTAAAGGTGTGGTTAATTAATACAAGCACTTCAAATAGCAATGGTACTATTTACTAGTAAAAGGATGGATATTTACAGATTATGGTTTCAGGAAGCTGCTACTAGACAATACCTATTGTTAAAGCACCAAAAATATGTGAAGCTTCAATCCCATCTCCTACCAGCAGTTTTCATTCCTTGAGCTGACAATTCAAATAACTTTGATGCACCATGTTTCATTTAAGTTCACATCTGTTCAGGCACTTCAACTATAATTTAATCCATCTCTAACTTTTGTTTTGAGCCCATGTAATTTTATTCTGATTTTATTTTAGGCTGATTTGGTCTTTTCAGGCTTGAAAACTACTGGATACTAACTGGTCTATTGTAGGGATTAAAGAAACATGGTCTATTAGAAAAACAAAGTAGACCCTATAACCCCTAAAATATCCACCAGCTTTAACACACCGCAGTTCAATCCATCGCTAAACCTCAACTAATAAACCACTCCCATATACTGTAAATTCAGAACCTGAACGTAAAAATGTGGGATTGTCAAATCCTTGGTCCAAATTTCGAATCACTGTCGCGGGCAACTCAGCTGAGTGAAAATTAAAATATTTAATAAAATCAACCATTTAATTTAACTTTTTTTGATTTACTTAAATTGGCAAATTTCAAATCCCTTGAGCAGATAACTCAACTAACAAAAGACAAAACTCAGCAAACAAATGCGGGATAGCTGAATCAGAAATATGGGATTATAATGTAAAATTTGATATTGCCTGTAAGTCTAACAAAATGTAGACAACATGAAAAAATTAATGAATATGAAATTGTGGGATTGTCAAATCCAAGAACCAAGTTTCAATTTTAATTGTGAGGAATTTGAAATAAATATGATTTATGGGTGTCTCAAAAAGGATGCTAAAGGATCTAGAGTGGATTTGTGCTAACTCTTTTAGGAATCATAGGCATTCTGAAAAATCACCCTATTCCATTTTAGGACGGCTAAAATTTAGATGCTTGATTACAGTAGATTTTAGAAAATGCTAATAATAAAGTAGAATTATATATAACAATCTATTTTTATCATGTTGTCTTTTCTTTGATGTGTTGATAGTTCATTTGCTGTTGATAATGTGCTTGCATTTAATTGGATAGTTTCACCTCCAGTTGCCTTGGCGATAGGAAATCAAGTTGCCTCTGCGACCACAGCTGGTCTCGGGGAGGCGACTTGATTTCCTATCACCAAGACGACTGGAGGTGAAGCTATCCAATTAATTGCAAGCACATTATCAACAGCAAATGAACCATCAACACATCAAGGAAAAGACAATTTTATAAGATAGATTGTAATATATAATTCTATTTTATTATTAGCTTTTTTAAAATCCACAGTAATCAAGTATTCTTAATAGCAATATATGAATACATAGTGTAGTAATTTGATGGTTTATCTTCCCCCCTCCTTTCTTCCTTAAAACAAAGTTTTATGTCCCCTGGCTACGCCAGGAGCCAACAAACTTTTAAAAAAATTCTGTGTCATCAGAAGGGTAGCTCATATATCATTATATTGTTTTATGGTTGCTATATTAGTGATTTAGAGTGCATAATATTGCATTGTTTCCAGTTTAGACAATTTTACATTTTGCTTGATTTCATGTCTAAACATGGTTGTTGAGATTGGATTTTTCATTTGATTTTATCCAGAGTAGAGCTTCTTGATTTGGGTTGATTTGTCCTAGTTTCTTACTGTACATTCAATTTGAATTCCAGTTCCCGCAATTATTATTTGAGTTTACTAGTGGCATTCACAAGTGATTTGAAATTTGGTTCTTGGATTTGACAATCCCGCAATTTCAAAAATCATAGTAAACTTAATGAAAATGGTTAATGGATTTGAACGCTTCAAATCTGATTTGGGTTAATTCATTTTATCCATTGGAAATGTGCAGTTTGACTTGAAATTTTCAAAGTGTCTACGAGTTCCCGCATTTTTAAAAACCCAAATAAAAATACAAAGATTTCAATTTAATTAAAAAAAGGCTATCCTGAAAAAGTGATTCAAAATTTGGACCAAGGATTCAACAATCCCACATTTTTATGTTCAGGTTCTGAATCTACAGTACCTTGAAATTAATTTATATCTTAAAATATTTTTAAACAAGTTTTTAATCAAAAACAACAAAGGAGATCTACCTCTCTACCACCCACCATATTGCCATGGGAGCATATCTCACCACCCAAACTTTCATTTTTGGCCAGCTCCATATTCTCCCCACTTTATCACAACCAGTATAGTAGTAGAACCGCTCCTCTTCCCCATACATCAAACACAGAATACTTTATTTCCAGGGCCACCATCCAATATCCCACCAGAACAGTATAACCCCTATCTTATCATGTTTCAATATATACTTCCCCAAACTCTCTACTTTCTCTCTCCTGTGACTGAGGCTGTAACAAAGTTTGGACCCTCAATCACAATACTTTACCCATATAAATCCATCTTAACTTTATCCTAGACTTTAGATGTGACAGAAATCACTTGGTAGTATGAAGAGGTCTCCAAGTGGTGCGGAATAACCACCCAGATCTGCAAGGATCTGATGATTAGCCACCACCAAAGCTTCAAATACCCTTTAGTGAAATCCCCAACAGATACACTAGGATTTAATACAGAAGCTTTCAACCCTGTTGAGATGAACAAATATCAGCCAGTTTAGAACCCATAGGTTCAGTTGCATAACATAATTTAACCAGAACCAGTTGAAGGTCAATTTACTCAACAAAAATTCCATTCATCTAGGTCTGTAAGACAAAAATAGTCAATCATACAACAAAAATAGAGTCAAATACTGAATTCTAAAAATGAGATAGCAAAGGCATGGAACCCATATTCAAAACAAACCCAATCCAGTCACTTCCTGAAGCATTCTACATCAATTGTGATGATTAGCGTGTAGCAAACATAATACAGACAGAGAGCACATGAGGTTCAGTCATAAAAGTGATGGGCCCAAACCTGAACCAGCTCATTTTTTGAAGATAAGATGATTTTTGGGACCCGGATTGGAAATTGTGGGGTTCAGGAGTGGATCCCCCAAGATTGTTTGGGCGCTACAGGGTTAATTTTGATGCACCTGCATCTAAATATGGCCACCCATGTCTGAG
>QTSX02005390.1:0-25666 GCA_014839935.2 Entomophthora muscae
TGGGTCCTCTGAGGGTACTTGGATCATTGGGCATTGGTCCACGTCCTTGGGTTGGTAATCATCATTTGGAGAGTCAGGAGTTGTGTGAGGAGAGCTTAGCTTGCTTAATGCTCTCCCCAGGCTTTTCCCTCATCTTGGTTGCCTTGGATGGCGGTGAGACGGAAATGAGTGCAATTTGACTGGCCATTATTTCCATTTCCATTCCCATTTGAGCTCGTGGGTTTGTGGTTGTTGTTGTTGTTGTTTCTGTTGCCTCCAGGAGGTGGTTGAGAGGAGCGCCTGCTTGGATGGGAATCCTTGGGCCTTTCTTGTTTCCCAGTCTGTGCCTTGTGTAGAGCGTTGGATGTTTGTTCCACTTTTTCTGCTTCACAGTACAGGCTTTGCAGGTTGGTTACCTGGTCCAGGTTCACATGCCTCATAACGTGCAACTTGAGGGCGTTGTAGTACATGAGGTGTGTTGCTGGGGTATCAAAGGTCATGTTGGATGGGGCACAGAGACAGAGTTCCTTGTAGGCGTGGGTGAGTTCTTTTTTGGTGCCTTTCTGGTTCAGGTTCTTTACTTGGTGTATGATCATGAGCGCTGTATCCTTAAGCACAAACCTCGCCAACAAGTCCTGCTTGAAGATATCCCAGTTCTTGTCAGTGTGTTCCTTGTGCCACTTGTTGCACCAGGTGCCAGTGTCATGAGTCAGGTGAATGGAAATTTCCACAATCCAAAATTGCTGTGGGCATTCCATCTGGGCCAGCTTGCTCTGGACGGACTGGATCCATGCGGCAGCATTGTTGTTATTGGCCCTGGAAAAAGGTTCCAAGGTGGTGCTTTGTAGTCTTTGTGCTACATAGGCTGGCATGGCGCTTTTGTCGGTTGATTGCAGCATGGAAGACAGAGCCTGGAAGAACCTTTGTGCAGACATGGCGTTGAAGGCAGGTAGTGGAATCACTGTATTCTGGTACAGGACAAAACCATTGTGTATCTCGGTACCAGGAGTGTACAGGGTCCAGTCAGGCAGTAGGCCAGACATAATTCCGTCAAGGATTTGTTGGCCGCGGCGTGTGCAGGCAACAGGCGGAATTTTTCAAGATAAGGTAGGACAGAGAACCTACCTGTGCTACCAATGTTGTAACTGTGTTTTTTTGGCAGAGTTACTAGGGGGAAAATATTTAGAAGCTAGATAATAATCTTTATTGGGAGATAGTGATTATATAGTCAATGTGAATCAAGGATAACAGGAACATGATTGTGTTGATCACACAGCTGGATGGTGAAGGGGGTGGCTTGATCCTGGTAATGAGTCAAGTGCCAAATTGAGGTATCTACAGTGAAGGATCATCATCTGTTCATGTTGTTGGATTTGGTAATTCAAGTTGCCTTCCTAGTCTGGCTTTGAGTGACCGGATAATCAGATTGCAGGTCACAAACCCGCTTGTTTGGAACCTTGCTGGCGGGTCAAGTCTGCGGTTTTGATATTGAAAATGTTCAGGGTAAAGTGTGTCATTACTTAAAAAAGTTTCAACATCCAGGAGATGCCATTATGTAAAACTGTGTTGTCACTTTACTATAGTGTCAACATTAAAAGTGTCAATATAGCCACTGTCAACATTTTTAGTGTTGACATGGGCGCTGTTGCTGCCTGACCCACAACATATCTAGATTATAAACATCCTCCTACTCTATGCTGATAGTAGAGAACATGATCTCCAATATTGAACTCAGGCAAAGGGGAACATCCAGCATTGTCAGGAGAGAGCTCAAGCATCTTGGTCTTATACGCAGAGGTATACACTGTAGCCTGTATGTTGATTATGCGGTTGACTAGATCTTTGATATGATTGTCAGGGTTCATAGCCTTATCAGAGGAGAGCAGGGGGCCCCCAGGAGCAACAGAGTGGTGGCCTCACGTCTATATAGAATAGCAAAGGGAGAATATCCAGCAACCTAATGCTTGATGAGACAATAAGCAAAGAGAGCAGCAGGTAGGTATAGGTCCCAGTTTGCAGTGTTGGAGTAAGTGAGTTTCCTCATGATAGAAACCAAAGTCAAATTTGCACGCTCAACCGCCCAATTGGTAGAAGGATTATAGGGGGCAAAGAAGAATTGGTGGGACCCCAAGGCCTCAACAACAGAAGTCACTAAATTTGCGTTGAAGTTAGTTCCATTATCAGACAACAACACTTGAGAGAAGCCATGGCGGTAGAATATGTCTTGCAACAGAATGGCAGCAGTTGTCTTGGCAGTGATTTCCTTATTAGGGCAAGCTTCCACCCACTTGCTGAAATGATCAGCAGCAATTAGGATAAAGCAGCAACCAGAGAAGGAGCAAGGGAGAGGCCCTACAGCGTCAATGCTGACAGTGTGAAATGCGTGTTGAGGGGGACTAGCTTTAACTTGTGAGAGGCAGATCAAGGTTGCTGGAGCTGACAATTATAGTAACTAGAAATGACATCTGGAATCAGCAGGCAAATTTTTCCCCAGAAATAGTTTTTCTGGAGCCAGTCATAGGTCTTGGCAATGCCTTCATGTCCTGTCTCCTTATGAGCTTGAAGCACCAACAAAAGGCAAAGACTAGGCTGTACATAAGGCAGGTATTATTCTTGCACCTTTTTAAAGAGCTAGTTGTTGCAAATGAGAGTGTCCTCAGATAGCTTGGACAGGGCAGTTCAAACTTCTTCTGTCTTGCTTTTTGAAGAAGAAGGGTACCCAATCAGTTCATATAGTTGATCAGCTTCAACAGGATGTAGAGCAAGGATAGGAATTCTGGACAATGCATCAGTGTTTTGATGTTAAATCCCAGGACAGTGTACCACAGTGAAGTCATAGCCCTTCAGGTAAAGGGCCCATCTAGCAAGTTGTCCTTCTGGTTCCTTGAGCTGCTGCAGACACTTAAGCAAAGCGTGACCAGTGATCACAGTGAAATGGGTGACATACACGTAGTGGCAGAACTGCTTGACAACATGTAGCACAGCAAGGCATTCTTTCTCCATGACACTATAGTTCTTCTCATGGTTGTTGAGGACACAAGAAGTATACACTAAAGGGTTATCTACTCCAATGTCATCTAGTTGAGCCAGAATGACCCAAATAGCTAGGCCACTATCATCTGTATAGAGGATGAACTCCTTGTCATAGTCAGGATACACCAAGATGGGAGCCTCTTTGAGTTTTTGCTTAGGGGTCTCAAAGACCTGTTACTGACTAGCAGTCCATTCAAAAGGGACATTACATAACAGTTAGACCAAGGGTTCACTAGTGTTGACAAAGTCAGAGATGAACTGTCTGTAGTAACCCATCATTCCCAGAAAGTCTTGTAATTTACACAGGTTGGTGGGTGGAAGCATTTTTTCAATGTCCTCAACCTTCTTAGTCATTGGATAAATCCCAGTCTGGGTTACTTCATGGCCCAAGAATTCAAGACACTCTTTGAAGAAAGTACACTTCCATGGTTTTAGTTTGAGGCCAGCTTCTTGAATTTTTAGGAAAACTTCTTTGAGGTGGGCCAGGTGATCAGTAAATATAGCACTGAAGACTGTTATATCATCTAGGTACACCAGGACACATGAAAGCTTCAAGTCACAGAGGATGGAGCCCATGGCTTGTTGGAAGGTAGTCAGGGCATTGCAGAGCCCTTGCGGCATACATGTAGGCTCAAATAGTCCTTCTAAGGTGATAAGTGCGGCATTCTGTCTATCCTTGGGAGAGAGATCAACTTGCTAGTATCCAGATGCTAGGTCTATAGTGGAGAAGAACTTAGAGCCTCCAAGGCAGCAGAGAGCATCATCAATATGCGGCAAGAGGTAGTAATCCTTTTTGGTTAAGGAATTCAATTGTTGGTATTCCATCACAATGCAATGACCTCTGTCTTTCTTCTTCAAGATGATCAAAGAGGAGGCCCATGGAATTTTTGAAAGGAGAAAGTATCTTAGGGTCTAATAATTGTTTGATCTCTTTAGACACCTGAGCGTCCTCTACTTGACTGCAACAATACAGTTTAGCTCAAAAGGGGGAGCATCACCAGTATCAATCTGGTAAATAACTACTTTGGCTAGACCATAATCAGTGACATCTTTAGCAAAATATCTGAAAAATGATCCAGAAGGTCAAGCACCTCTTTCTGTTGAACTGGGGATAGTTGCAGGAAATCTTGGGCAGTAAACAAGTACAGGACTTGGGGCTTGTCCTCAGGTAAGTTAAAGTCCTGGAACTTACCAAAGAGATGTAGGGATAGCACATCAGGAGCATTCAACAACTTGCCATAACCAACAACTTGGCCTCTGGACATATGTATGGGGAGAGCCGTCAAGTTGGCTACCTGCAATTAAAAAGGGTCCTTATGAGAGACATCCAAGATTCCTGGGCAGAGATAGGGTTTGTTGCCGCCTAGCAAGGGAGGAGAGTACAACTCCAGGAACGTACACTCAGGTAACTCATATGATATCTGAGAGTCTAAGATAGCTTGGGATCCCGGGGGAATGGTCACAGTGGAGGTGGCCAGGAGAGGAATCCCCTCAGACACAGGGCAAGCCATAGGAGGACACTTCATGTTGGATGAGTGGGTACAGTATTTTAGAGTGAAGACACCAGTGGGGTATTCTAAGGCACACATATTGAGGCGCTTTCTGGGAACTTTGACAGGCTACTCAAAGATCAAAGGGACTTAATACCCTAAGATAGAGAGATGTCCATCCTTTAAGTTTATGATCCCATTGTATTCCCTAAGGAATTGAGTACCAACTAGGAGATTGTAACTCTCATTTTCCAAGACTACAACAGAAGCAGATAATAGTAGCTTGTCAAACTTCATGGGAAGAGAAGAATAGGCCCATATAGCGCAATTCATGGATAGCCCAGCTTTACCATACAACTGGTGATAGTTAAGGTCAGGGGAAAGTTTGAGCTTCTTGACAAGCTTCAATGAGACAACATTAACAGAAGATCCAGTGTCCAAGACGGCCTTGATTTTCACCTTTTGGATGGATATCTCTACATGAGTAATAGTTCAACCAAAGGGTGGGAGGACAACCAGGATGTCCTGGGATTCTGCTAGCTCTTTGTCCCACTTTTTGATCATGCATCTTAGGCCCAGAAACTCCTTAAAGACCGTCTAGAGAGGGAGCAAGACTGAGACATTTTTGAACACAGCGTAAGCAACCTCAGCAGCTTTCTTGGAAGATTTGACAAGCACAGGAGACCTCTTGGCTTGAGTGAGGTATGGGCAAGAGACAATATCTTTGGCTTCAGGCAGAGGCTTGGTGGTTGTTGTGGTTTTCCCAGAACATAGCTTATAAGGGACTGCAATAGTTTCAGGGACAGCCAGGAATAAATATACATATGCGTTGGGATATTCTATATCAGAATTGTCCATGTCAGAATTTTCAGATATATTGTGGAACAGCAGCAGAATGAGAGGAGCCTCAGTGTCAGCAGGCTAAGAGTCTGATATAGAGGGGGGAATTGGAGGAGACTGGGAAGGATTGTCAACCAAGAGTGTCTCTGCCTCTAGGTTAACTGTTCTTTTCCCGCCTGCTCTTTGGGATCAGCTCCTTCAACCCAAGGATTAGTACAGACTAAAGAGTGGTGATCTATTTGGCTGCAGTTATGACAACCTTGAGTCTAGGAGGGTTCTGAGAGTTCATATTGAGGATGTGCGGGCCACAGGAAGAAGAACCAGAGTTAGAGGCAGCTTAATTCTCATGTACAACAGCTCAAGAATGGGTCAAGTTCATATCCTGCAGCAATGTCTTGATGCTCTTCATAGAGGAGAGCATGGATTTGTGAGCTTTGAAATGGAGGCACAGAAGTTGGTTAACTTTGAGACTTGAGCACAAGTCATGTAAGCCTCATGAGCTGTCAACTGTCTAGTAGTTATCAACTGATGTTCTTTATTATAGAACTTGTCCGCAAACTTGGCCAAAGTCTCTTTGGGTTTGAAGGCAATGTGTATAAAAGCATCTTTTTTCCCTTCCAAACTAAGGTTGTCACCAAATTCATCAATCAGAAGCTGTTTCATCTCTTCCTAAGTCTCAATAGAGGGCAGCTCTGGCACTACCACCTCCTGGAAGATTGGGTGCAGGCAGGTTAGAATTTGCTCCTTCTTAACCTCATCAGAGGCCCTTCACATAGCTGTTTTATAGATGGTTAGGAAGGCCGCAATAGTGGACGTTTTAGGGTCAAATACTTGTTTAAAGGTAGGTTTAAAGTGAGCTTTGGGAGTAGGGCCACCATTCTTACTATCTAGCACACTTATATGGGGTAGAAATTGGCTTCAGATTTGGAGGGGGGTGTCTAGCCCACAGCTGGCAAACACTCTCTTCAAGAGTAGTCAAGGTCTCAGAAGTGCGGGCACCTGTATCATTGGCTAGGGTGGTCTGCTGCTCAGTAACGTCCAGGCGCTGACCATGCGTGGTTACCACAGTAGAAAGCTCAGCCAACCAAGAAGTCAACAAAGGTCCCACAGAGAGGCAAGTGACAAACCTGTTGTTTACCAAATCAATTAACTCACTCATTTCCTGGACATCCTTTTTGAGGTTGGATTAATCCTGCTTTAAAAGGTCCACTTCATTGGCTAGAGCAATCAACTCTCTAGGACAGTGGATTTGGGGGTTTCTGGAAGTCCTGGGCAGCAGAATCTTCATTTAAAACCTCAGCTGAACTAGCAGCAGTCACCAAAAACTTGTGTAAAGCAACAACTTCTTGCTGTAGCTCAGCAACCTGGGTTGTCAAGACAAGCACCTGAGGGTCCGGATGTGGCAACTCTGCAGGGCGTCCCTGACTGCAGGTGGACGCTTGTAGCTCTCAAATGGCTTCCCATAGTTTTTGTTCTCTGTCCATCAGATCCTTGGATGGGTGTTGTAACTTCAGCTATTGGTTGGTTGATAACTACTAACGCTTAACTTGACTACAACCTTATGTTTTACTAAAGTTTAAGCTAAGATGAATCTTTCAGCCTAATGTGTATAATAAGTATAAGTTTATGTAATTCAATCTTTATTTAATCAATCAATGAGAGAGTTATATAGTAAAGAAGGGGATTAGTGAGAGTCAATAGAACACCAGGATCCTCTGGTTACAGCCCAATTCCCTCTATTGCTTAGCCCAATATTAAACTAATGATTGGATGATCATCAGTTAATATGAACTCGGAATACAACCTAGTTGATCATTTGGACTATTTATCATCAAGGGCAAGAGTATCATTGCCCTTTGGTTCACTGAGCTTAATGGATTAATGCGTGAATATAGTGACGGCTAGTTTATAACCAATCACTTCACAACAATGGGGAGAAGGGAGGAAATCTGGCTTGGGCATAGACAACTCATTCACTTGAGTCTGGAGTTTGGCAATGGCAGCAGCAGTGGCAACCCTTTCTTGGTCAAACTCTTCATTGAGCTTGCAGAGGCCTCTGGCAGCAAGGTTTGCCACTTGCTGTAATTTATTTAAGGAATAAGCACTGAACACATTGAGCTGCTGTACAAGTTGTTTGGAATTGGTAAGGTAGGAGTTTAAGGTGAAATCTACTTGGGTTCTTCAGGCCTGTTCTAACTGATGAAACTCATGTAGAAGCTCCCTTACGTATTCAGGGATGGACTGGCACATTCTTTCAATGGAGTTGAGCAAGCGGGTTTGGGAAGTAGTAGAGTTGTGTTGATTATTGGACACCAAGGAAGACAGGGAATGTATCCATTATTGATAGGCAGTAAACTGATCCCATTGGTTGGTGAGGGCTGCTTTTAGGGACAAAATCTCCTGAATGTGGAGCCCTAACAACATTTGATGGTAGGCTAAGACGGGTTGTAAAAAGGAGTACAATAGGTGTTCAGCAGAGCCAGCTTCTGAGAGAATATGCTGTGTAAATTGTGGCGCTACAATCAATTTGTAGTGTTCTGCTCAACTGAACTGTAATTGGAGGCAAGGGATGGACCCTTTGCAGGCTATTCCAAGGGCTACTGCCATGACTTGTTCTAAGTCAGGGGTACCCAAGGGGTAGGCCACTAGGAAGGGACCATTCCCAAGGTTCAGTACAGTAGGTATAATAGGTGAGTATCCAATGTCTTCCTTGATAGGAGGACTGGTGATTTCAGGTGAATTTGTCTCTTGTATGGGAGAAGGCAAAGGACCTTAAAACGTGGTTTCAAAAGGAATAACCAAGGGGCTTACAGCCCCTGTAGCAAGCATCACTTTCTTTGTGTTCTGAGGCGCAGCACAGACACACAACTGGGAATCTAACCTTAGGATTGGATTCATACTAAGTCTTGGTTAGATGGAAGGGAAGGCTATGTGATTACCTGGTGGCCCTGAATGAATAATATCTACTAAATGTGGCTAGAGAGGTGCCAAAGTACTGAGAGACACAAAGATAAAAATTTGAATAGAACTCACATTTTATTGGGTATAAAAATTGGGAATATATACTGTGTAGCTTTACCACAAAACAGTACATGGACAGTAGGATCACTCACCACAAGCATGAGTGGGGCAAGTGAGGTGCGCAGAATCAGGAAACCAAACAATTCAATTTCCCAGTTTGGGTACAAACTCATTTTGAGGAACAAAAGCAAAAGAGAGAGATTTGTCCTCAAAATAACCCATCAAAGGCGAAATTGAAACATGGTGAATGGCGGCATTCACAAGACTGCTGTGTCCTCTTAAATGCTGCCCCAAGAGCCATACATAGCTAGGAGTTATATGAAGAAGCAGCTACTGAAATCAATGGCCTGTGATGATTAAGGAGTGGAGATGGTTGATTTTTGTGGAAGGCCCAGGCCAATCACCATTGTAATGAAGGGCAATGGGTACCAGCTGTAACAGGCCACATAAGGAACCATGGAGGGGGGCAATAAACTTGACCCTCCCCCTTGGATCTCAACTCCAATCCCCACCAAATGCTTTGAGTTCTCTTCCAACTTACACCTGGATACTTACCCAAAGATTTACTGAAACCCCCAAGAAAGGTCCTCACACTATTGCTTGCAGGATCAGTTTTAAGATGCCCCGCCTAACCCACCCAAGAGACCCCCCTGATTAAATTTCATGTGCAAGAGCGGTCAAGAGCAGTGGTAGCCGTGTCTGAGACAGACTCTTCAACTTTAGTGGTGTCAGTTCCCCCTATGATTTTGTCTGTTTGGATTTGCCCAGATTTGCTGCCTCAAGGTTTGCATCCATGCTCCCTGTATTGTTAGCAGATAAGGGTTGGCATCTAACTCCCCATGCATATCCCATCCTTGCCCTTTAAATGGATGCAAGAGTTGTAAAGGACCTTGCTTCATTGTTCTCCAACCTAATAGAGTTCAAACCTGTCAGTAGTTTGAGCCAATTTAGGATTTTTTGTTGCTTTTGATGGTCAGTCAATCCCTCCCCTGTTGCCTCCCAGGAACTGTTAATGACAGCTTTTTGGTTGCTGCTGAAACTGGGACTTTTATTGAGGTTGGGCGCCAGGGTTTGTTCTGTATAACCTGCCCCCAATCCTCGCAGACACAGCTGTCTACCTTATGGGATGGACGTTAAGCTGGGTGGTATGTTGTTGCCTGCCAGTAGAAAACCTTGGGGCTTTAGGGAAGCCTGAACCAATGAGACAGATGGCTGTGCCAGGAAGGCTGCTGCAGCAGCCAGAGGGGAGCAACCCCCAGTAATGCTTCTATAGCCCACCCCTACATCAGTAAAGTGCTGGCCAACCCCAGCAAACCTTTTAAGGACCAGGGAAGCATTGATGCTTAAGTGGCAAAAGGTTAACCCCCTGATGGGGAAACATGGGAGCTCCTAGTCAGGTTCATATAAGCTACCCAGACAGGGAGCAAAGCACTTCAGTGCAACTGATAAACATATTGCCGGTTAAGTTTGAGGTTCATTTTATCAATGAAGGTCATTAGTGAAGGATTTACAGCTCAATCAAATGATCCAACAAGCATATCAAGAACAATTTAGGGCTTTTTGTAAGGCATACTGGAAGTATACTCTATGGTGAAATTAAGGTGACAAGGAACCACCTAAGCTTTTCCAAGAAGAAGTCTAAACAGGGAAGTTGAAATGTGGGGCTATGTATCAGAGATTAGATGGTTGAACTTGAGAGCTTGGAACATCCAGGAGAGCTTTAAAAAAGCATTTGGGAGGCTTAATCATTGATCACAGCTGATACACTGACGCCAATCTACAAGAAAGCAAAGAAAATGGGGCTACAGGACATTGAAGCTGAAGGTATAGCCAAGTCATATTACAATATGTTATAATAGAAGGGTTCAAAAGGGATCTTATTTATGCAGGAAATGAATAATCTTCAGTGCCATGTTTAAACAGTTCCACCTTTATCATTTGGAAAGATTCTCCATTATATCTGTGATGGTCCACATTGAGAGCTGTTTTGCAGCTGAGAACTAGTATTAGTTAAATAAATATGGGTTACCTGAGAAAGGCAGATGGTTGATGTTTTATTGATCTGTCTAGCCTTAGTGGTTGGGTTGGTTTGCTATGACTTGAGGTGTTAGCAAGGTGGCCCCTTATTAGTGCTTTGGAGGGATAAGGTGGCGCTATGTATAGTTATACCAAGGGGTATAGGCAACCTTAGACCAGCTGGGGTGAGAATACACCTGGGGTAATTTTTCTAGCAAGGGGGTAATATCATGGTAGTTTTCATAAAACTGGGTATTTTTTGTCCTAACCAGAAAGCCAAGAAATTAGAAAAACAGTGAACCAAGTTGACAGATTTAAATCAAACTGTTGATTGAAAATGGGTTACTGCTGCTCCAGTTTGTCAGCATAATCTGATTTCCCAGAGCAAATTGAAACTGATAAATAGCCATAATCCAAGGGTCACCTGAAAAAACCTTGTTTATAAGAACAGTCATCAAAAATTAATCTCACAAGGGTTTTTTGCATGCTGGAAAAGGTACTTTTGGAATGGGACGGAATAGGAGCCATGTATTCAGGTGGTATTGCTAAGTTAATAACTTTAGTACATATTGAAACTTTTACAGTTCAACTCTCAAGAGTTGAGACCTCCTTAAAATACAATCAATCAGCTTAAATCATCTCCTGGTTAAACATTTTTTAAAATGTATCCTTTAGGGGGTCTTCTCTGCTATATTCCCTAAAAATTGATATTAAATCAAATTTTAAAAGAAAAATGAGTCCTACTTTGGACTCTACGCCATCTATGCTGCCTAACGTTACACCAATGACCGCCAGTCTTGGTGCCTTTGCTCTGGAATCCAAAACTAAGACTGTTACCACCTCTCAATATCCTGAGTTCTATTCAGAGGATTCCTTGATCTTGTTGCAGGCCATTTATATAGTACTACTTTAATTGGATTTAATTATCTTATTAAATTCTAGTGTATTCTTTGGGAATTTCATTAAATGATATTTGAAGCTTTGGTGGTGGCTAATCATCAACTCCTTGTGGATTTGGGTGGTTATTACTCACCACTTGGAGACATATTCATACTACCCAAGGATTCCCATCACAGGTAAAGTTTCTCTGTCCATGACCTATGGATAGCTCCAAGGAAGTCTTACTGCTACTTTGCAAGCCTAGATAGGCTAGAACCATTATTATGGTGGCTGTCTAGAGAAGGCAACAGTCAGCATTTAAACTGTCTGCATGTCAACTGTTGCATGGTGAAAAAGTGTTGATATGAAGAAAG
Source organism: Entomophthora muscae (assembly GCA_014839935.2). Classification (NCBI taxonomy): domain Eukaryota; kingdom Fungi; phylum Entomophthoromycota; class Entomophthoromycetes; order Entomophthorales; family Entomophthoraceae; genus Entomophthora; species Entomophthora muscae. The sequence goes on from QTSX02005390.1 coordinate 11,633, forward strand.
TTGACTTTAATTTAGCACTTAGGCTAAAGCCTACTAGGCAATTGCAAAATAAACTAATTTTTATATTGTATTAAATAGTCAGAATTCATAATCAATGAAAAAAGCCAAGTTCAACACCAATTAATAATAGGCTTAATTTTTATTACAAAATGAGAAGGAAATTACTTTTAAAAATGCCAAATTATAATAATAATAATTTAGGCCAACTTCAATAATGAATCTACACAATGTTGCCATAAATTAACAGCTTCTTATATCTCTTAATAAAAATACACATAATATGGAGTATCTTCACTTATAATAAGTCGTTTATAATTATATTTGGCTCTTTGTTTCATAGTTGTTTGACATATAGTGGGTAAAAATTTCAGGCTTTGTTGTATATTATATTAGTGGTTATTATAGCTTTGAAACCATTGGGCATGTTAAGGTTAACCTCTAAATACATAATTAAGCTAGATTGTATATTCTAAAACTAGGATTTATCTAGTGTCATTTAAAGTCAACACAAAGAAAAACTGACACAAAAAAAGTGAGACAAGAGAATAATTTAAGAAAACACAACAACATAATTTGAGAAAGATTTAATACCAGCTCAACTATAAAAGCAGGCCAACAACAGCAAAGTCAAACCCTTCAGTGGTTTGATAAGCAAAAGAGTTGGCTTAAAATTTTCAGCTTACATGATGGTAAGCTTAGAACCCCAAAACTTCATATAATAATAATAAAACTACTACTTACAATATGTAGTACTTATTATTTAAAAGTTATGTGAATATAACTTTTTTATAGCCAAAAACCAAAACAGTCTTTAAAAAGACTAGATTTCAACCACAATCTTAAATTGATTAAGATTTATATGTTCTTTACATAGTGATTTATCTGAATAATGCTGACTGTCTACAATTCAATTGCCAGAATTAAGACAATATTTTAGGCCAACTGTCTAGAATCATAATTTTACTACATGTCAAAACTTGGAATGTTGACACTAAACATTTAAATGTAGTTTTGTTCAATCTTTTCTTTATAAAAAGCCTCATAACTGCATATCATGTATATATTGAAAGGTTTTTTGTATGTTTCATATAGCAATCCTTCATAAATTAATATATTTCCAGCTTTAACTTTCTTTTTCTATAATTTACCCACAGTCCTTTCTCTATCCCCTTTTTCTTTATAGGGTAAATCAAAGAAACCCAATCCTAATAAAAAAACCAATAAAAAACTGTCAAGGACACTGTTAAGCCTAAGGCTTCTCTTCCATAAAAAAAGTGCTTAAGAAACAGCCTAAAAAGATGAACAAAAAAGAAAAAACCCACACCTTCAGCTTCTGAGAAGGATTTTGATGATAGTTTAACATCCCATAGCTGGTATGAGTCTGAGGAAGATGAAGATTCCATCAACAAGAAGAAAAAAGGCAAACTTCAAGTCCTCTACTGAGCCCTCTCCTGAGCCCTCCCCTAAATCCTCTACTGGTGAACATGAAGATTATGAGCAACATGAGTACTTTCCTGGTTTCCAACACGCTCCTCCCAGGCCATGAGATGCAATAAAATCCCACAATATTTGCAATTTTAAGGGCTCCTTCAAGATCCCAAAGAGATTCCTAAAATATTTTCCATTGATGTCAGTCAAAGGTGGCCCAATCATGGTCAGTGATAGCTATGTTCTAACTGCAACAATCAGAAGTAAGAAAGCAAAAGCAAACAGTTCACATGTGAAGACAGAAGCTGCCCTGTACGCCTAAACACCCAAGGTTGGGATAAAGTTACCTTGGAAAGGGGGGGACATACCTGCGTGCCTCCCACCACCTTGATTCAGAAGCTGCTCAAGTAGTACCTACTCCAAATGGTCCCAGTATCAAAAGACATCAAATCTACTCACCTGGCAGTAAAAACCACTAAGCATATGAGAAAAGAGAACATTAAAATTGTCCCTGATTGTGAACAACTTGTTTAGTATATCTGTGATAGGCGCCAAAAGCTAAACCTAATTGGAAAAATTGCAACCCAATTAAAAGGCCTGGTACTTACTCCTGAGTTACAGATGACCCAAGGCAATGAACAGTTCCTTCTTCACAATGATAGACCTGGTGCAAAAAAAGATCATATGTTATACCACCTATAAGAATCTAGAGCAGCTGTGCTCTATTGAGACTTGGCTCTGTGATGGGAAATTTACAACATGTCCTAAGTTATTCTATTAGATGTGGGTAGTGCATGCCCAGCTTGATGATATAGTCCTTCTTTACCTATTTTCTTCCTCCTGGAGCCTCAGAGAAGGTATACCTAAGAGCATTCAAGATTCTACAGGAGGGGGTTAAAGCTATTCCCACTGAGGCTGGAAAGAATCCTGGTCCAACAACAAGGGCTGATACCAATGATACTGATAAAGATGAGGTCACCTTTTCTGCTGAATAGAAGGAATGCAATAGAGCCCTTGGCACAAAAATAATTATCATGGATTATGAGACAGACCAATACAATGCCTTTGTAAAAACCTTCAATAGCAAGGTACAAGGTTTTTTATTACCAACAGGTTATTAATAGATGCCTTAAGGGCAAAAATCTCCTCAGCTCTCTCACACAACAAGATATAACTGGTAAATGAAAGTTCATGATCCAGAAGTTTGTTGCTCTTGCGTTTATTAAGCCTGAGAATGTTGGCCATGGATTTGAGCTTCTCTGTAATGACCCTTATGCCTTGAGTCATGAAGCTGAGTTCCAACCCTTCTGTGACTACTATGTGTGACAGGAATTGCTGGATAGTATGAAGCCGTTTCTAAGTGATGGGGAATTACCACCTAAATCCACATAGAGTTAGTGATTAACCACCAATGCAGCTTCAGATACCATTTTGTAAAAGTTCCAAATGAGATACTAGGATTAAGTAAAATAATTAATCCTAACCAAAGTAGCCCAATATAAATAGCCTGTGAAAGCATCAGAGTATTTTTAGAATAAAATTCAGGACATTGAGATGTAACACAATTTTCAGGTTCAAAGACAGTGGGAACCACTCCAAGATTAGCAGGCATTGAATTAACATTGGGCGGTACCAACAACAAAGTTCCAACTGCAGGGCCCCATCTTCCAGAAATGATTCAGTTCAGAATCAGATTGTAGGGGATGTATTGAAACAATCCAACTACAGGATGCATTTTTTAAAAAGTAAATTAGACCAAGGGATATTTGATTTTTATTGAGTAAATTTTGGGAGGACTCAACTCTTAGAGTTAAAACAGCAAAAATGATTCAATATATATCAAAAATTGACTAAGCAATACCACCTGAGTCTTGACCTCCTATTTCTTCCACATTGTCAAGTAAGTATCTAGTCCAGGTTGCAAAGAACCCTTGTGTGACCAATTTCTGACAACCATGCTGATTAACAAGCTTGTATCTGGTAACCTTCAAATTACGTCAATTTATCAGCATTGGTTTGCAAGGGGGACTCAGTTTCAGCTGGCAGACTGGAGCAGCTGTAACCCATTTTCAATTGACTGTTTGATTTAAATACATTAATTGGGTCAATTTTGTTAATGGTTTGTTGGCTTTTTGAGCCTTCCTACTTGGCCAGATAATTCCTGGCATGATGGAACCTACCGTGACACTATGAGCCACAATGGGCGGGGCGCAAGGTGGTCAGTTGGAGGGGCAAACCAGCAGCAAAGACCATCTGGAATCACTACCATGCTTTACTCAAGAATAAAATTAGGAGAACATCTAGCCTGGAGGTCTGGCATAAACATCTTAAGTCCTCCTTTGGTGTGAATCCCAGATACAACACTTTTTTGAGCACCTTAAGACTGAACAGGGGAAGACTGTCTCCTCCCTTTGAGATATAGAAGTAAAGGCTCCAAAGAAGAGAAGGCATTGCAAGGCTAGAATTTAAAAAGAGCAGATAAAGACAGCTTTCAAGAATAAGTACAAGCTATCTGAGATTGGGGAGCAGATAGGCAAGATTGTCACTGCACTCTCTTGCAACAAACCTCCAACTTAGTTTATAATTAACAAGTTTGGCTCTTTCTTATTTTATTATATAATTTTAATGTTAAAAATAATTATATCATTTAACTAGATAAATTAAATTTAAAGTTAGAAAGAATTAATAGTTTTTATAAAAGGATTTTATGCTAGAGCCTGGATTATCTAGCTCAAATAGTTGTTTTAGTACTAAAGTATATGTAATTTTGGGTTGCTGTTATATCAAAAAATCTTAAAAATAAACATTTATTTTTAGTTTTTATTCAATATTATTAATTTTTATTAGCTTTTTTTGAAATATAATTTAAGCACTTTTTATATGGTAAATAAAATAATTTTATAGTAAAAACATTAATTCCATAGTAAATTATCTTTGAAGTGTATTTTTATTAACTTTTTCAATTACTGTGCATTATTTTTTATTTTACTTTTGGATTTTACATGATTATGTTACCCTAAAAACTATTTGGAGCTTTTTTTACAAGGTAAAATGTTCAGCATTTGATTTTTTGCTTGTTAAAAAGCGCCAACTTCCAGTAGGCTACATAATAACAAACTTTATCTAGACTTTTATAATGCTTTAACATAGATAAAACAATAATTTTAAAGTCAACATGCAGACATTCAACACAGACAGTTTAAATGCTGACTTTTGCCATCCAGAGCTAGTAAAACATCTGGAGGCAAGTGGCAAAGGTCCTGTCAACTAGACAGATTGATGCCTGTTTCAACTTTGTCAGATTTTGCTGAGTTAAGTAGCAGATAATTTTCTCCTTGACACCTGGTATGTCATTGTGCAGGAGGAAGCTCTTCTCACTTAGGAGCTGCTTGAGCTCATGAGTGAGTGTAAACTCAGAAAGGAAATTGGAGGCCTTGGGGGGGATTGGCAGCAATTCTCTTATTGCTGATGAACTTTATCAACTGCTCTTGAGTTGGCACCAAATTTAGATTGTTAAGATTTAGATGCTGCAAGGCTTTGATGGCCAGATAAGATGTGTGGAGGTGGGCAAAGGCAGGAATAACTTGCACAAGATATCACTTGAGCATCCTCATAATAAGGTGATTGAGGGGGCTCACATGTGTGTGTCCTTCTTCTTGGAAGTTACTTGCTCCCAGCCCTCAGTGTTTTGCCAGGCCCCGCAAGTCTTATCCTCACAGACAAAGTGCTTGCTCTTGGTTTGGCGCTTTTTATTGTTACAATTAAAAATGTAGTTATCAGCAACATAGCCAGGGCCACCCTTTACTGACATGATGGGGAAAAAACAGGGGAAGCGCTTGGAGACTTCAAACTCCCCATTCAACTTGCAGATAATGTGGATGATCAGTGGCTTTAATTTTTTTCATAGTCCTCTGACTCCTCCTGATTTTCAGAAGAAAGGAGGGGAGAAGAGTCACCAGGAAAGGAGAGAAGGGGTTCCTTGAGGCCTTCTTGAAGGCCTCCTTCTCCTTTTCAGAAGAATAGTTAAGTTCCTTAGCAGCCTTTTCATTCTTAGTGCAGCTCTGGTAGGTGGGCTCTGAGTCAGCCTTGGACTGGTAGAAAGAGTGATCAGTGAGATCATTGGTTTTATTGAGGGAAAAGTTGTGGGTGAAAGATGAGGGTGAAGGGGGATGGGGGAGAGGAATTCTTAGCCTTGGGAGGGCTCTTTGTATACTTGGTGGCAGGGACCTTAGAACCTTTAGAGGCTTGGCATTTGGGTTGCTTGGTGTTTTTGTTAGATATTGGCTAAAAAAATTTAGCATTGTAAATAAAATACTAGGGAAGATATAAAAACAACAATGAATTAAAGAAAAGTAAAATATAAGTAAAATAATACATACAAAGTCTTATTTAGCATGAAAAAAACATAATAAAGTAAAGAAAAGCAGAATTGAAACAAAAAATATAGATCTAAAAGTAAAACATAGAAAATATGTGATGTGATAAAGCCATAAAGAATTTAAGTTCAGCATAACATCTTAGGGCTAAATTAATGGAAAAAGATTTTAATAAAATAAAAACTATAGTGAATTTGGCGCTCCTGCTCCTAGGAGGTCACCTAAGTGTGTCCTGGGTCAAAGCCAGGGACCAGATAGGTTGAGGATATCATCTTAAGAGATATATTTCTATGCAAAGGACAAAAGTGAATTATCTAAACACTTCAAAAGGAACTTGTTGTGAATACCGCTATTCACCATGTTTTGATTTTGCCTTTGGTGGGCCATTTCAAAGACAAATATCTTGCTTTTGCTTTTGCCTCTCAAAATGAGTTGATGACTGAATCAGGAAGTACAATTTTTTGGTTTCTTGATCCTGCGCAACTCACTTGCCCCACTCATGCTGGTGGCGAGTGATCCTACCGTCCTGGTAGTGTTTTGTGGTATTCCTAACCACTATATATTCCATTTTGTATTCACCGATAAAATTTAAGTTCTATTCACATTTTTGTCTTTGTGTCTTCTGCACCTCTCTCTATCCACAACTAGTAGAGATTATTCTTCCAGGGCCACAAGGTAAACGCATAGCCTTCCCTGTCATCTAACCAAGACTTAGTACAAATCCAATCCTAAGGTTAGGATTTCCCGTTGTGTGTTTGTGCCGCGCCTCAGAACACAACAGAACTCACCATGCCCCTAATCATCATTGGTGATTGATAAATATAATAAAGCATATTTCATAGCAATGCATGGGCTACCAAAGCAGCTCCATTATCTAGGGGCTGTTTGCATCATAATCTTTAGTACAACAATTTTTTGGATTTTAAGCTTATTTTCACTGCTTTACTCATTTCTCAAACAGTATTTTTCTATGATTGAACAGACTAAAGTTCTTCTTCTTCTAATCTTCTTGACCAACTCCAAAATCATTATCACTAGGGAAGTTATCTGTCATACAAAGAGAGAATAAGTTTTGAGATAGTATTTATTAGTAGAAGGAAAATTCCCTTAAAAACCTTCCAATTTGCCACTGTTTTGGAGTCATTTTGAACAGCTAGTCCTTCAGAAAGGACTTTTTAACACTTTAGAAGACATCTAGTTGCTAAAAACCAACCAGGCAGGTAACTATCAAGCTGCAGATCCAGCGCTCAACAACAATCCTGCTTGCAGTTAAAAGACTCCATCAAATTTCCAGCCAGCTCCTTCTTATAGTGTCTTTTTCTCAATGATCCTGCCTCCAGAATGGCTTTCTTCAAAAGCTTAAACCATTGGCGCTCACCTTTTCCTATAATAAATTAAGCTTACATACTTACTTTCTCAAAAGCTTAAAGTATTGGTTCACTGTTTTCTTGCTTATACTTTAAGTGGTTGACTTTCAACTAATCATATTCATCAGAAAACATGCCAGAACTCAATAAATTATTGAAGAGCGCAAAACTGGACTATTTCTGAAATTTCACTGTGATCCAACTAGGAAATCAGTTTCCACTGCTCAAACCGCTCAAAGTGTCAACTCTTTGCGCATCAAAGCATTGACTGGTTCACTGTTCCAGCATAGGTATTCCATGAATTCAACCTTAACCAATTTAAAAGATAGGATAATATTAAAAAAATTCTTGATCCTCTTCAATTTTTTGCCTATATATTTACTCTTGTAGTAAAGTCCAAGGAAAATGTCCCACCAAAACAGCTTTGTATCTGGCTCTCATAGCAGCATACCTTTATCTACCCTAGGAACTTAATAAATAAAACTCTTACCTACAATTTAATCAACATTTTTCTTGATTGTACTACTAAAACAAAGCAAAAAATTCCACTTCTTTCTAACTTGGTAAATCCATTTGGCAAAACATTGGCTCGTTTCTCCAGACCACTTTGCTCTATTCCCAACTTCTTCTCTTGGTATAGCATTCCACATTCTATTAAACCACTTCTGAAACCTTCACAAATTCCTTCTATCTGAGTTTCTCTACCATTGTAGTCTCCATCAGTCAATACCTCAGACTCAGGAAATAAGTCACCATAAGTGAATCAACTTAGACTTGACCCCCATCAGTGACCTACACTTTAGGTCATCAGCAACAGACAAACCTCATGCCTTGCCGCTGTTTTTACTTGCTCAAGTGATTATCTTGAGCTTTAAGACACAAAGTAACCAACTTCACTTTTCAGAAAACACCAAATCATCTATTCTACAGATGTATCTCTGGGCAGCCACCCTGATGATGGTTCTGGGCCATCATTGCTTGACCAACAACTTTAAGACTCCTTGATGCTACTCTAAAGTCATAGAAAGAGAAACTTTACCCATATCCCAGATAAAGCTACCCAACTGTATTCCCACCCCAGCTGGGATCAGGATTTCAGTGCTACCTAAGCACATCTATCTCAGGGCAGAAATCTAGCTGTATTCTTACTCCATTTAGCCACAGGATGATCCTTCCCCTTGGTACAACTATCTTAGGGTACACAACTTCTCTATCCTTCCAAAGCACTAGCAAGGGGCACCTTGCTACTTTCCCAAGGCATAGATCAAACTCCAGCCACCTTTGTTCAGCAAAACCCCAGCCACTGCAGCTGGTCAATCAAACAAAACAACAACCATTTACCTCTCTCAGGCAACCATTCTCTACTTGGACAACATCAGACCACGCCTGCACAACAGCTCCATGTGTGATCATCACACCTCCCCTTGGTAAACAGGGTGGCAGCTGTTATATCAAGAATCCAGATCCCATAGATCCACCCTTGCCCTGGCTAACTGGAATGCGCTGGGAAAAGTTGATGGTTGTTATAGCATACAGTATATATCCACTGCTAGGGTATACAAAACTGAAATCCCTGACAAAGTGGCACCAAAGGGTTGCAGAGAAAGATCCTGTTAGGGTGATAGGCTAATGAGGGTCTCTCAAGTAGTAGGCAAAATCTGCCTCCCACCTTCAGGAGGCTAAAGGATCACAAGGGGGTACTGTCTGACCCTTGGGGGGATCTGGTATGAATATTTTTATGGTCATAGTTGGGGGCTCAAGGAAAGGGTTTCTTGCTGGTGGTGGAAGCATTGCTGTTTTTTTAAATATAACTTTTTAAAGCTCTGAAGAGCGGCAATATAAAGGACTGCCGCCTTAGGGAATTGGGGATATGAAATGGGGGAAATGGGTCATTAGTGTATCAGTGTCTCCTAGGTGCCCAAAGAACTCCCCTACAATATTTGTACTCTCAAGTTAAAGTCCTAATGTAAACATTGGTTATCACACAGGTACCTGCAGCTGAAGTTTCCTACAACATTTGTACCCTTGAATTAAGATCCTAATACATTTTAATCATTTTTAGAGGCTGGGCTAAAAGAAAAAACCCAGGATTCAAACCTGGGGCCAAGTTGGATATCTCAACCAACTTGGACACTTTTTTAAAATAGAACTTTATTAGAGCTCTTTAAGAGTGGCGGTATAAAGGAACACAGCCTTAGGGGAAGTGGGGATACGAAGATCAGTTTGATGCTGTTACATCATTTATTGGATTGTATGGCCAGTCTATGCTAGAAATCCAACTACAGGTAAGGTCCAACAATAACAAAAATATAGAGACAGGGTAAGTGAAAGCCCCTGTAATCAAACCTGGGACCCATGGGGCTGAGTTGGAGTGCCTCAACCAACTTGGGCACTCAGGACCTCAGCCAACCCAGACACACCAGGTGGTGGAATGTGAAAGTGTTGATGGCTGTTTATCAACCTGTCTACCATTTAGGCTTGGGAAAGGGAATAATAAAGTGATCAAGGATTCCTCAAAGGTTAAAACTCCAATGGGACATTGCGAGGTGAAACTGCTTGGTATAATCTAGGGAATATGTTTGGGATCAAAGAGAGGAGTATGATATATTGATGCCCTTTCCTGGATAAGGGGACGAATACCTTATGCAAGCCCTAGATCAAAAATGATCTGCAATAAATTTATTATGGGTTGGCCCAAATTTCAGCATTTGTGGTAGTTACCCCACCGATAAAGAGGGGGATGGCCGATTGATCATTTTGTTCAAAGGTAAGATATTTGGATGCCAGGAGTGGAGATGTGAGAAAGTTGGCATAGATCTGCATACTGGGGAAGCGAAGGAGGGAGAGCATTGGGGTGACTTGGAAGCAAGGATGTTAATGTGGGATGGCGGGGTAAGTTTGGGCCATTTAGCTTAGTGGGCTGCTGGTGATCTCCGCAGGAAGCTTTTGATTTTTTTTCTAAAAAGGCTAAAAAATAAATTGGTATGGGATTAAGAGGACGGCTCTGGGGATGCTCAAACTTTAGTAGGACATTGTTTTATTAAAGGCTTGGGGGAAATTCGGTTCAGATTCATTATCACTGGGTTTGTCTACTGTAGGCTTAGCTTTCTGGAAATTGGTTCTCTTATAAATTCCGAGTTTAAATTACAACTTTAAGGGTTGTAAAATGGCTTTGGGATTTTAGCAATGTTGAATCAAGATGCTGGTGAGATATGGGCTTCATTAGTGGAAGTAGACTTGTATAAATGTGGAGTGATAAGGTAGCATCAGTCATGCTGAGATACCTTGTGATTGGTGTGCAGGCTCAGATTTTGCACTCGGTCCTCAACTACCAAGGAGATGGCTTGGTTCCAGTTCTAATCCAAATGAAGGCCCCCGCCAGGCTGATTGAGAAGATCAGGAATGCCACGTTTCCCTCAAGCGACGCGCGTGCCGAGGAGCTTGTCAGGCGTTTGCAAGCCTTTTCTGTTCGCACGCAGAAGCTTTTAATCCCACTGCTAGATAAACTCAGGGCTGAAAACGAAGCCTCACAGTTCCGCTCCTACTTTGTTTCCAACACTGTTGCTGTGGAAGCTACCCAGAAGGCCATTGCGCAGATATATGATTTAAACGACGTGTACAAGATTGGCCCTAACTTTATCAGCACTCCACTCCGCCACAGAAGGGATTCATTTTATCCTGAGTCTGGCACACATACCAACCCCGCCCAGGCCCCAGTAGATTATGGACCTGCACTCAAGAGGATTGGCATCCATCAAGTCAACCCACGCATCGTCAGAAAAGCCAAAAAACTTAAATACGCCAACATGGATTCAGGCACCGACTATTCCCACCCCTCCTTGGCCGACAGCTACTCGGGCTACAATGGCAAGAGCTTCAACCATTCCTATGCCTGGTTTGATGCCTCCAGGGACGTATCTCCCCTCTATCCTCGGGATACTCTTGGCCATGGCACCAAAGTCCTGTCACTCGCCGTTGGAAAGCATCCTATTGGCATCTCGCCCAGATCCAAGTGGATCGCCTGTCTTAGCAACAAGCACCACGCCAATCCCACTGAGCTCTATCTGAGCTGCCAGCAGTTCCTTCTCGCCCCCACCAACCTCAAAGGCGAAACCCCCTCCCACGCCTGCGCCCCCACGTCATTGGCAATTCTTGGGGATGCACCAAAGAAGAAAATTGCTTCCCCGATCCCTTCAAGCACTCCGACAACGCCATCCATGCTGCTGGCATCTTCAGTGTCTCAGCTGCAGGAAACTTTGGCCACAAGGGATGCAGCAGTGTAGATCACCCGCCCACTGAGAACATCCATGCATTTGTGGTTGGGGCACTGGAATCCGACTCCAACCGACGCTTGGCTTTTAGTTCCATGGGGCCTGGCCGCCTCCGCCCCAACGCCATCGATGTCGTTGTCCCCGCCCAACACCTCCTCGTCGCCAACCGTAACCAACAGTACGATTACAGCACCGGAACTTCAGCGGCCGCTGCCATTGTTGGTGGCAGTGCACTGCTTGTCATGGCAGCCTGCCCCCACCTCCAACGTGAACCAGATGCCCTGGCCAAGGTCCTCCAGGCATCCGCCACCCCACTATACCCCACACTTGGATGTGGAAATGATACCCCAACCAGCCTTCCCAACAATGAATTTGGGTATGGTATGCTCAACATCACCTCTGCCATCAACCTGTGCCGAGTCCGCAAAAAATAGTAAATGCTATACCACTTCCCCAAACAAGTTCCAATCCATTCCCCAATAAAAATACCTTCTTCAGATCCAAAAGTAGTTAGCTTATTCCATCAACCGACAAAATTTAAATTCTTATCAGAAGCAGCCCCAGATGAACAATATGGCTCAAGCCCCTATCAAACGATACAATCTAAACTATGTACATACTCCAGACGCTTCCTCCTTCAATCATAGGAACCACCGTGTATGCTTCTAGAGGTTATCAAACATGTCCCCAAAAGTATCATCTGTCTTGTAGTTAAGATCCTTTCAAGTTTCAGAATGATATATCAAATTCACTCCTATACATCCCATCCCTTGTATACAAATTCTAAACTCTGACTCTATTCAAGGCAACACATAAACACCCAGCAGGTATTATGCTATACTGTTCACAGCTGTTGAGATGGACAAATCAAAACAGATTAGAGCAAACCTAAGTTGTCCATATAACAAAACACAACATCAAACTCATGATTTGATACAAACCAACATAAATCCAGGCTTTAATGAGCAAATCAAATACACAACATTCATACCAGACACACAGAAAATCAAAGCCATGCAGTAAGATCAGGATCTCATGATACAACCAAATCAACCCCCACACATCCAATCTCCTATAACGTTTACTATGTCTTGAGCAGGCCACAAAAGCTGTACACCATAGTACAAAACTCACCCATGAAAACAACAGCAAAATCAAATCCATAGCGCACAGAATCAAAGTACAAACAGACCATGCCAGACCCCATCTCATTGCTAAGCTACCTAGATCAATCCATACAGTCCAAAACAGATCCTGGATATAACTATCCTTGGCGTTGTTTGGGGTGTAAAGATTGCATAAGATCAAAGGAACTTTATAAAGGTGATAAAAGTAGCAGCAATGGGGGCAATCAAAACAGATATAGGAACATGATAGACATTTAACACAGCATCAGGGGCAACAATCTGACATATAAAAAAGCGAAGGGATTCCAAAGTACTGCATAAAACCAGTGATATCAATTTTTTCTGCTTTAATAGAAAACTTCACACTGCCCAAATGACAGGCAAGTGTACCCAGCAGAGAGCACCAAGGCTGCATGTGACCAAGAGGGTCTACCAACAGAGCTATTGTATGTGAAGATGATGAGGCAGTCAGTAGCACATCCAGAGCAAAGAAGGATACAGCAACACAAACCCAGACCCACTGTAAGGTCTTGCCCATAATGGCGCAAGGTTATAAACTAGAGTGTGCAAGGCATTAGGATTCAAATTTAAAAGATATAAAAATGTAGGAACTGTCTGTAAAATAATCTTACAGAACCCTGCTAAAAACCTATATTGGGTCATGAAAGGAGTAATTGAGTGTAAGAACCCTAAGAAAAGAAGACAAAATAAAGTGTTTAATAGTGAAAGATTTTTAACTAAAGGAATGTCAATATTAGGATATTCTCCATCAGCAAATTGGTGCATATAACTATTGAAAGATTCCTTAAGGGAAAATTATGGATACAACAAGCCTAAGGCTTGTTGTTTTACAAGTTCCATTTGTTTTAAGGAAAGAAAAGGCTAAACTTTAAAATGAATTTAATAAAAATGTATAAATTTCTATAAATTAAGATCTCAAAGTTAAAATTAGATAAAAGATTGAAGGGAAGAAATTACTTAGAATTTTGGCTTAAAGCCTTGTGAAATCCCTGGATTTTTGACTTGACAATTCAGCCATCAATCTTTTGATTGGAATTGGGAAAGATATTCAGAATAAATTGATGTTTGGCGCAAACGTTGATGCATTGGCCAAATTGGTGTCACTAAAGCTGAAGTGCTCCAAGAATTAAGAATGATTCTTCCTGACCCAAAATCAATAGACCGGTCCACCTAAATCCAATCCAAAATAAGTATCCACTTTGATCAATCCAGCAGTGCAGCGACACCACCCCAAAATATCCGAGTGCTCCATAGGAGCTGAAAACTTGGTCACTAATACACTTTTAGGTGCTTATCCCAAATATCATAACCACAATAATGGTTGGTTTATGGGTTAACCCAGTTCTGTCTATATTGGCTGGGGTTGAACCCCAAAAAACTCCTTGATATATTTTCATATGTTATATTATTATACTCTGCAATGGAGTGGATCACACCCATAGGA
>QTSX02005391.1:0-25328 GCA_014839935.2 Entomophthora muscae
ACTTAATGAAAATGGCTGATGGATTTGAACGCTTCAAAACTGATTCCAGTTAATTCATTTTGTCCATTGGAAATATGCAGTTTGACTTGAACTTTGCAAAGTGTCTATGAGTTCCGCATTTTCAAATATTCAAATAAAATACAAAGAATTCAATTTAATTGTTAATTCATTTTGTCCATTGGAAATATGCAGTTTGACTTGAACTTTGCAAAGTCTATGAGTTCCCGCATTTTCAAATATTCAAATAAAAATACAAAGAATTCAATTTAATTAAAAAAGGCCATCCCGCAAAAGTGATTCAAAATTTGGACCAAGGATTTGACAATCCCGCATTTTTACGTTCAGGTTCTGAATTTACAGTACATCACTTCAAAAAAGCCATTTTGACTGCAAGTTTTCAGTCAAAACTCAAAGTTTTGCATGCTTGTGTTACTAATAAAATTTTTATTTTTACAAAACAAAAAACATTAAAAATTTGATATTATATATTTTTGATCTCTTCTACAATTCTATGTAAAAAAATTACTACTTTCATATTAAACAAATTCTCATTTTTCTCTTTAAAAATAACCCCCAAATTGCTCATATTTTGATACTAATTCACTTTTAGATGCCTCCCAAGCCTACCACTAAAGCTGTGCCCAAGGCGTCCAAGGTCTCAAAGTCCAAGATCCCTCCTCCCAAGGACAAGAAGTCCAAGACTACCCCAAAGAAGCAGCCTTCTAAGGCCAAAGCTCCCCTCAATACCCTAACTCCATCACCTGAACCAGAGGGAAACAGTCCTGCCCCTCCCCACTATCCATTTGTGTACTCCCCCTCAGACCCCCAAGAGAAGTTATTTAACTTCAATTGCCACTCTGATCCTACCTCAGAGCCTGAAGAGGAAGAGGAGCAGGAGCAAGAGCCTGGTGCTCCTGCAGATGACCAAAATGAGCTCTGGGATCTTAATACCATCCATAATATATGCAATCAAAATGGTAACTTTGCTGTGCCTGCCACTTATCCAGCCAGCTACCTCATCATGACAAAGAAAGGGGGTATCAGCTTTGTCTACAAGGGCTACAGCTTCAGCTGTAATGGCAAGAAGAAGCCCATCCACCAACATCACTATAAATGTGATAACATTGGGTGCCCAGCAAGGGTCACCACTTATGGGTTCACTAGATTTAAAGCTCTAACTGTCAACCATGACTGCGCCGAGCCTTTTGACCCACTTTATAAACTTATCCACTGGTTTCTTTACCAGGTGATCCCAACCACCAAGGATCAAACTGCCACTGAGGTTTTCAATGATGCCCTCCTTAATTTAAATGATACCCAATTTGCCACTGTTAGTGGCGCCTCAAAATTTCAGAGATATCTCACTGATCAGATATATGCTCTGAGCACTGAAGGCGTCAATGCAAGCTCCATTGAGCAATTGATCCTTACTGAGAAACAAAAACTATCTTGTCATGAGGAGAGATTTCTTCTCCACAACAACAGCCAACATGCCCCTGAGCACATTTTTTGATTTGCCACCTCACAGGATCTGCGCAATCTGTTGAAATGCAAGACCTGGCTTGCAGATGGAACTTTCTCAACCTGCCCAAAGCTCTTCAGCCAGCTTTAGAATATTCATGGGCAGGTTGGTAATCTAGTTCTTCCCCTGATCTTCTTTTTCTTTCCCAACAAGAAGCAGGAAACATATGTCTGTGCACTCACAATTCTAAAGGCCAAGTTGGATGAAATCCTCCCAACCATCGAAGAGGAGCCCAAGGAAACTAGAGTGTCAGGAAACGCCCTGACACATCTTGTGTTACATAAATGCCTTGGAAAAACTCTACTGATCTCTAAAATCCTAATGCTAGTTTGATGGCTCTCCTAGCTGCTCTAGACAATGAGTTATGGCTTCTTAAAGTTTGGTTGCCAGCTGAACTTCCTAACCAGTGCGAAATGACAAAAATATGCAACCAAGGCACAAGAATTGATGTGAATCTTAATTTGAGCATAACTCAGCAACCACTGGACGGATTTGGATATCCAAACACGCATTTTGAAGCCAAACACCAGGTGAGTCAATATGTGCTAATTTTAGACAAAATAAAGATTCAAAGCCCGATATGCGGGATTTTTCAAAGAAACATGTGTCATGCTGTTCAGAAGATGCCCCAAACCCCCAGCCTGATGCCACCAGCAGAGTCCCTAAGACTGTCTAGCAGATTTAGGAAGATTCTAAAGAATCTAATAGGATGGTATATAAAGGTGTTGCTCACAATAAACCCCTTGTGATCATTCTAAGTTAGCCTTAAAATAAAGTTTTAATTTAGTTTGATTTAAATATTAAGTTCAGTCAGATGAAAACCAGTCAAGACCCTCTGGGCCTTGACATAGAGAGTGCAAGGAGAAGGCCCAGTCCCAGGAAGAGAAAGCCACCCCAACCAGGAAGCAGCCAGAAATCCTTCCCTATCACAAATATCTGGTAGTGGATTTTGAACAGGCTCAGGCAAATGCCTTTATTTGAGTCTTCAAGAGCTCCCCTCAGGGATGCTACTTCCACTTCCGGTAGGCACTCTGCCGCCGCCTCCAAAAGTGCTCTGAACTTCATGAGCTGCTCAACTCTGAAGGCACTAAAGAAGCCAAGGACATTTTTAATTGCTTTGCTGCCCTTGCCCTTGTGATAAAAGAAGAGACAAATGCCTTTTACAACACCCTCCTCCGCCATCATTATATCCTTGCCAACCAGGCAGCCTTTGCTCCATTCATAGAGTATTATGAAACTCAATGGGTTGGAGTATTTCAAGGAGAACGCCGCATCAGAAAGGGCAGTGAGTCAATCACCTGGAACTGCTATAAGCAGGTCAAAGACAGGTTAATAAAGACCACCTCTTCCCTTGAAGGGTGGCATAGCCAGTTTGCCACAAGAGTCTGGGTTCATAAGCCCAAATTCAATAAGATAATGGTGCACTTAAAAACCCAGCAGGCCATCTCTGCCCACCTCTTTAAGACTGGTATAAAGACCAAGGGTGATCCCCCTAAGCAGACTAAGGCTGTAAAGAAATATACGGAAATTAGCAAGGTGGTCCTTGCCTACTATCCTAAGGATAGAAAGCTTGAGCATCTCCAAGCTATCTCAGTTGCTCTTTCTACCAATGTTTGAGCCATTTTCCAATAAACACCACTCTATCTTCTCTCTTATTATCCTTCAGTTTTATCTTTATTTTAGTTTTATTTAGTATTTGGTACAATTCTATGCTTATTTTAAAGTATAGTTTATAGTTAAAATAGATGAAAATAGTTGTTTTTGGGATTATTTTAACTTTTGGGCTTTACACAACTATGTTGCTACTAATTGACCCCATTTTTTATTGCAGATTTGAAATTCTGAGGCTTTTTTAAGCCTAGAAATATTTTTTGAATTTTATTTTTTGAGAATTTTTTTGGATTATTTTTGGAGTTCAAAAAATCTAAAAATTTAAAACTTGTTTTTCTTGGTCGCAATGCCATAAATCGAAATGGGTTTTTACTATAAAATCAAGTTAGCGTAAATCGAGATGGCATAAATCAAAGTGCCGTTTTTGAAATGGCGTGTCCTATCGCAAAATTAAGGCTCTGATTCTAGATAAATTAAGCTGGGTTAAATCTTTTCTGGAACCAGAACCAGATTTGAGCCAAATGGCTGCTTTTATTTTAAAGCAGCTCTTTAAATACAATATTATAAAGCAACCATCATTTCAGATCTGCCACAGCCCTACTTACAGACGACTCAATTTTGCTTTATGCCACAGCTTTGAAAACCAGTGTAATAAATTCTATTTATTACATAAGAGCTGAATGTCAATGGAATGCCAACTCAAATAATATCATGTTGAGATTTTGCAATACTTTAAATAGACAACGATTTTTATGAAAAGATACTTTTCTTGTAAATCAGAGTGGATCTTTAAATATAATATATACTCTCTCAAACAATCAATCTATCGGGAAAATCTTATAAGGAGTAGCTGAGAGTTGAATGCAATTTGTGTTAAGCGGAGCGATTTGGGTTGAACCTAGCATTTAATTGAATGAACAATAACTTGGAATTAGAGTTGTTTGGTGAGCTGGGCCAGCTTATTATACATTTTTATTAGGATTCCATTCAAAAGCGCTGACACTGCACTTGGTAACAATACCTACATGGCCAAGTTTTTGAAGTGAGGATGGAATAAGCTAGCCATCCCTTTATCATCAAATTCCCACCTGGTTAAATCTACTTCACCAAGTATCAAATACAAGTATTATTGTACCTGCTAAGTTTTATATATTCGCAATAGTAAATGACAAGCATAATCAATTACCCTATAAACTTACTAAAAACTGAATATCTTTTTGAAAATATATCTCATTTCTGCTTTAGAAAACTATTCTGAACTAGTATCCCACAATGAGCAAAGGTAACCCTAACCAAAGCCTGCAAACGGCTTTGCATTTTCCTTTTTTAACATCTTTTTTCAGGAAAAAAGAAGAATACTAAAATGTCGCTCACTGACTTCTTGGGAGGTCCAGGTTTGTGGAACCATTCTTTTTAATTTGACTGTAGCACAAAAAGTTATTCGCCTTTTAAAATAAAAATATATTTCCAAATTTAATCCTGTGCTAAAACCTTTTAGCTGCTGTCGCTACCTCTTGGGCTGATGATGTTGAACTTCCCACAGCTCGTAACTTTTTGCTTTTGTCCTTGGTTATTAATATCTTTTAGCTGCTGCTTCCGGTGACGGTATACTAACAGTTGAGTTTGATTTGATAAGTTTTCTTTAGGCTCTCGCTCAGGAGGCTATGGTGGTCGTGGAGGTATCCTCTAACCATTTTTCTTGATTTTAACTCTTTTAAAGATGATGCACGCCCTAGACCCGAAGATATTCCTACTCGTGGTCCCTTCACATCATATGTTGGAAACTTGCCTTTTGACGTCAGTGAAGACGACATCCAAGCCTTTTTCTCAGGCTGCAATGTAAGCTTTGAAATAGAAATTAAATTAATTTTAAGGTTCTGAGCGTCCGTATTCCAATGAACCATGATTCTCAACGCCCTAAAGGATATTGTTATGTTGAGTTTAAAGATCGTGACTCTTTAATTAAGGGTCTTGATTGCCACGGAAAGGTATTTCGATTCCAATTGTTTTGTAAGTAACCTTTCCAAAGGATCTTCGGGGTCGCTCTTTGCGCATCAATCTTGCTGAACGTAAGTGAAAGCTTTCCATCTTGGAAATTAACATAGTTAGAGAGGGAGAGTGATGATAAAACATCTGGTAATTGGCGGCGCCAGGGTGGCTCCAGTCACGAAAGCGACGCTCCCAAGCCAGCTGATACTTCAAGCTCCTGGAGACGTACAGGTCCTCCTCCACCTCGTGAAAATGGATTTGCGCCGCTATCCTCTGATCGCTTTGGTCGCGATGGCCAGGAAGTACGTGGTCCTAAGATTAGTCAAGCAGATAACGTATCAAGCTGGCGTAGCTCTGGTGAGTAATATTTGAAACCACTCTAATTCAATTAGGAACCCCCCGTGCTCCCACTGCAGCTTTTGAGTCTAAGCGCAATGACTCGGCAGGTACTGAAATTTGCCCATATTTTTTCTGATTTTTAGCTCCAGCAAGTAACTCTGCTCCTACTGGTGAGCGTAAAAGACTAGTTCTCCAACCCCGGTCAAAGCCCCTTGAATAATTCCGCTTCTCCCTAAGCATATAATTTTGAATTTCCTCTGCTTTCTACTTTCAAATAGACCCCCAAAGTAGTCTCTCCCAAAAATAATCAAAATTAAATTCAGAATTTCGCCAAAGTCTATTTAATTTTTATGTCTGACTCCAGCGTCTACATTATGGCTGATAAGCTTAGAAGTGTATTTAAATAGCAATCTGAATCATGCCAATATCAAATGGTAGCTATTTAATTTACTTAAAATCTTAAATATCTTGTAAAGACTGCCCAATCTAGAAGACTCTAGCCAATCTTATTAACCTAAGTATCGTTTTAATCAACCTTTAGATTCTAAACAAACCCTGACATCCATCTGAAACTTGACCTTAAGATAGTACCCCTTCCATGCCTTTTGTTTGGTCCAAACACCCTTGATGCAAATGAGCCATCAAGTATAACCCTTCCAAATCTTTGATTCTTTAAGGGCCTGGCTCAGTTGGCAACATCTGCAGCTGTGTCCAGAGGTTGCTCTCTTGACTAACACCAATCTTCCATCTCTCAAGGTGGAGATAAAATGCCAATCAAAATAAGCAATGAAATATGTGACAGCAGTAGATAGATTGAGCCAATCCAGGAGAATAATGAACTGCTGAAAATTTAGAGCTATGAAGATTTATCTATATGATCCCAACTAGAAAAGCCAACACTAGATGTTTGCATTTGAAGTAAGGCAGCACATCAGAAGGCTATTGATCATAAGATTTGAAAACTGAGATCAAGAGCTTTGAATGGATATCAACTTGGGCTGATCCAAGCCTACATTGGTTAAAAATTATCATAACTGTGCTGTTTTAGCAAAAGTTACAGAAAGGGGGGAAATGATTTTAGAGCTAGATGATGACTTTATTTTAGATAAATATATTATATAGTTTGGATTGCAGCTACCAGGGAAAATATTTTGTCAAAACTGCGGGGCCAACCCCCAGCAAGGTTCTGCACAAAAGACCCAATGTCACTCAACTAGACTATCCTAGCACTTGAATCCAAATGCAGAAGTCACCTCAAATTACTAAATAGGGAAACAAACCCCTATAACAATCTCAACCCAGTGGCAACCTTAATTTAGCGCTTCACTCATTTGTAGGATCACTCCACCTCCTGCCCATCCAAATGATTGATCAGCGGAAACTTTGTAGCTTATAAAAAATTCACCATAACTATATAATCACAACATTTCAATAAAGATAATTATCTAGTTTCTAATTATTTCCCACTTTTAACTCTTCTAATATAGCACAGTTACAGCATTGGTAACCAAAGTAGGTTCTTCATCCTACCTTCTCTTCAAAATTCCTCTGGTTGCCCATACCTGCTGCGATCAACAAATATATGAAATAATCATGCCAGGGCTTCTGTTAGAGATAAGTAGCAGGCAGCACCGTCCAAGGAGAAATGGTGTGGATATAACAAACACAAATTTAGTTGCTTGAGCAACAGCAAGCCAAATTAGGAGGAGGGCTTCAAGATCTGAGATCCTCTATTGGTATAGCATAGAAATGAGGAAAAATTGAAGTGAAGAAAATCATTTTTAAAGCAAAATTAGAATAATAACTGGGCATCAACATGACATAGAGGGCAGGCCAGGAGACCATGAAGGAGTCAGAGGCAAGCTGAACTTCAGCACTAGCAAAATTTTCAAACACATGGGCCAAAAGGCCCAAATATTCAAACATGGGTGAACACTTCCTTTATTTTTCAAAATGCATAAGATATCTAGAAAAAAAGTTTCTAGAGGGGAATGAGGGAAGTTTTAAAGGAGTTTAAAAAGGGGGTGGTTTTTTTTGGACATCTGATTGGTTGAAGAGAATATTTTCAGCAGCTGAGAGACCTGCTCTGAAATTTGACTAATAACATCATAATTCAATCATTTTTAGCAACCAGCGGGTTGAGCAATATTGATGCTAACTGGCAAGTATTGCGTAATTAGTTTATCAAAATTAATTGTTGCAAAGACAGGGAGGTCCATATTTTCAAGGAGAAATTGAGCAGCTCCTGCTTTCACCCATTTTTTGTCAAGGACAATTGCCGTAAGTGTAGACTTTTGGATATAGCTAACAAGAATTAGCCCTAGCAATTGTCCAATTACTATACCTGAATACAGGGTAGTAAAAACAAAGTAGGATTGAACAATATGTGGGGGTAAAAACTTGTCTTTATTTCATATATAAACCAAGTATTTATAGTGAGGTGGGAAATTGGAAGAGGGGAAATTGGTGGGATGGAAGGCTGGGGAATTAGGCCAGGTTTGGCATCAATACCATAATCAAAATATCATAACTAATATTGGCTATTGATTTCACACCCAGAAGTAGAGATTGATTGGGCAGTCAGATTATTGACGTCACCTCTATTTAGGTTTCTGGGCTCAAGCGCCAAGTATGAGCCTTAATTCAGGAATAAAAGGCCCTATTTGTTACCTCTTTGTGTAACCTCCAAATTTTTTAATTGCCAAGAGGATTTGAGTGAAATCTGGAATGCTCTGGAATCCACTAGTTCACAATCAATTGGTCAAGCAATCACCTAATGTGTAATTATATTCTGGATCTGACTTTGAACTTAATGTCCATTAAATCCACACGTTTTAGCACACTGTGACATTTCCTGCCACTGGATTAGATGACAGAGGTTAAAATCACATACAGGACCTGTTATGAAAGTAACAGTTTTAAGGCCCCAGACGGGAATCAAACCCGCTCCTAGCCACCAGGCGGGGCTAGCGGGCGGGGAGATTCACCCGCACCCGGATTTTTTCTTTTCAAAGCAAATCCAGGTGCAGGAACCATTACCACCCTGGTGGTAGCTGAGGGGCCTGCTTTGGGCCCCAAAAGCTATGCCCAAGCCTTGGTGGGTTTGGCTGGGCCTGGGCAGGCTATTTTTAGCTGCCCAGTAAACCCAGATCAAGCCCACCCTCTATTAAGTAATTTGGGGTCCCCAATTGGGGACCCCTTTTTTAATCAAGTTCTTTGGGCTCAAGAGAGCCTGTCAAGCCAGTCCAAAAATGGTGATGAAATTGGAAAAAACCCCAAAACCCCAGAAGCCAAACCTGCCAAAATCAATGACCAGCCAAGCCAAGATGGACCATCAAAAAGCCAAACCACTGTTCCTGAAAACCCCAAAAATAACCATGAAGCAGCCAACCAAACAGCAGAACCTGAGATGCCAAGCCTTGCCACACAGATAGCATAAGAAGAATACCCAGAGGCACCTGCATGTGAGTAAGTATATAAATCAGAAGCACTTGAAAAAGTTCTGTATTGTCATCCTTACCAAATAAAGTTGTTATGAACCTTTGGTTCACCAATCTGTTTCCATACCTATTTTTGATACTCTTCTATCTGCACACCCCTAAGCGTCAGTACCCATCTACTGGGATAGATAGTCAGACTCCTGTTGATAAACCCAAAGCCTTTGACTACTACCACCCACCCAACACTCCATTTGGCCCTGTGCATTTCACTGAGTATCCCACCAATCCTGACCACAAACCCTGGACATTGGAAGACTTGCAGTGGTACACCCGCCCAAACGCTTCCAAGGAACCCTACCAAATTTTCTGTGACGGCAAAACAATCACCATCTACCCTTTGATCTTCAACGGGAAGTACAACAATCCTGCCGCCTACTTGGTCCCCATGGAACTGCCCCTGACACCCAAACCAACCATCTCAACCCCCCACTTCTGATGCCACTGGCCAGAGTAGTCAATTCCTGGGAGTGCTTTACCTTGCACATGCGGGATTGATTGACTCTGCCTTGCCAGCAGCTGGACCTTGGGCTGTGGCTGGGAAGGCCCTTTCCTACCTGGTAAAGTTAGGTCCCATCATCCGGTGGGCCATGCCAGTACCTGCTTTGACTCCTCCCTCACCTGCTGGAGCTCCACGGTACTCCTGGTATCCTGACATTATGACAATCCACCCCAAACTCGGTAACCTGCACCCCAAGATGTTATTAGCACTTAGGGCTACTTGTATGTTTGTTTTTATGATTATCACTTATTACTGTTATTTGTGGCTATCATACTGGATCTCCTCCATGTGGAAGAGAACAACCTGGATCTTGGATGATTCTAAGGATGCTCCAGAGAGCAAAGACCCGACCGCAGTGACCTCCTCCCAAGTACAGAATGTCATTGTGAACCAAACCACCTCCAATGTGACCATGCCCCAGATGGGCAAGCTCAGCCTAGAGGAAGATAGAAGAGCCATGCTGATACTACGACTTCACTTCCTAGCCAATGCTGCTGCCTATCCCAATGACACAGTCAAAGTCTTGGGAGTAGCATCCATGCTAACAGGGGGCGCCCTAGACTGGTCTGGCAAAGCCACCGCCAACAACGTAAAGTTTTCTTAGACTATGCTTGATTTGAGGCTGAACTAATGGCCACAGGAGAGGACCAGAATACCTGTCACTTTGCCTTCATGACCCTGCTAAAATTCAAAGAAAACAGCTGCCCAATTCAGACCTATGTAGAAGAGTTCACCAAACTACAGACCCGTGCTATGCTGGATGACAAATTGGCTGCCATCTTATTCAGAAAAGGCATGAACCCAGGGTTAAAGGACCTCCTCAAGCACCCCCCCACAATTGGATTATAAGAACTGATTGTGCTCTGCCAAGGACTAAGGTTAAACCAAGAAATCCACGGCGCCACCCCCCATGGACCCCAGATGGCCAGAAGCCCCACTGCGGCCAGACCAGCCATGACACCTGAGGAGTTACAACGACATTACAGAGATGGGTTGTGTTTCCACTGCCATGAAGAAGGACACCAGACCAGGGCCTGTCCCAGAAGAAACCAAACTTCAGGCTCCCTTGCCCAATTAAACACTACCTCTCAGTCTTATAAGTATATCATAGTGACCCTAGAAGTGGGAGATAAAGTATTTCACAAAAAGGCTTTCTTAGACACAGGGGCCAATGAAAGTTTCATTGACCCCGTATTAGCGTCCAAGCTGGAACTCACCCACTCAGATACTCAATTCCAAGTCACTATGGGAAACAGTTCAACTGACATTGACCAAGAATGTAACCAACACCTTGAGCTAAAGATTGGGCAAAACACCTACTCCTTGTCTGTTATCTTGTTGAAAGGATTACCATACCCATTGATACTTGGAGACTCCTGGGCTGACAAGCATGGTGCAATCCTTAACTATTGTGACCAAACTTTAACCCTGGGAAAGGGACCTACCCCAACACTGTACCCATTCAGCCAAGCCCACACATAGTACCCCCCACCAAACTCATGACCTTGCAATTGGACCCTTGCTCAGGGAAGCTGCCCTCAGCCCTCGAGAAATGGGCCAGTGTCTTCAGCAAAGAGGCGGCAACTCAACTACCTGAACACTCTATCTACAACCACGCCATTGACTTACTCCCTGATACGCAACCCAGACACAGCCCCATCTATAGTTGCAACCACAAAGAACAGGTGGCCTTTAAAGTGTACATTGAAGACATGACCAAGAAAGGATTTATCCAAGTCTCAAAGGCCCCATGCTCTTTCCCCTTACTATTTGTTGGGAAGAAAGATGGGGGAATGAGACCTTGTGTAAACTACCAGAGGCTGAACAAAATTACAGTAAAAAACTGATACCCCATACCTAATGCCAATGACCTATGTGCTGTCTTGACTGGAGCACAAGTATACTCTAAGATTGACCTCCAAAACGCTTTTAACCAAATCTGAATCAAAGAAGGTGATGAATATAAAACGGCTTTCAAAACTCAATATGGACTCTATGAAATCCTGGTTGTGCCTTTTGGGCTATGCAACGCTCCTAGCACTTTCCAGAGGATGATTAACTTGGTCCTTGGAGAATACCTGGTCCAATTCTGTGTGGCATATCTTGACAACATTCTGATATATAGCAAAACACATGAAGACCACTTCTGCCACCTGGACCTCATCTTGGAGAAACTAGCAACAGCCAACCTTCATGTCAAACTCAAGAAGTGTGAGTTTTTCTAACCTGAGGTAGAATTCTTGGGCTACATAGTACAAACTGGTGGATTTGCCATGGCCCAAGATAAAGTGGATGTGGTCACAGCTTAGCCCACCCTCACCTGTCAGAAAGATGTTAGGAGTTTCCTGGGGTTAACAAACTACTGTAGAGATTTCATCAAAAAAATTTCTCAGATTACTCTGCCCCTGACCCGCCTTTGCTAAGAAAGAGTCCAGTTTGAGTGGACCCCCAACTGTGTTGTTGCCTTTGAAGCCCTGAAGTTAGCCTTCACCTCTGCGCCTGTGTTAACCATGCCTGACCACACAAAGCCGTTCATCCTGGAAACTGACACTTCTGACTTTGCCCTGGGAGGGGTGCTTCTTCAGGAAGGAGGGGATGGTATGCTACACTCTGTAGCATATTACTCCAAAAAGATGATCCCTGCTGAAGGAAATTACCCTATATACGATAAAGAAATGCTAGCTATAATGAAGACCCTGAAGCACTGGCGCAGATACCTATGCGGCGCTGAGCACCCAGTAAAGATCCTAACAGATCACAAAAACTTTATTTAATTCTTTAAACCACGTCAGCTTAACCAACAACAAGCAAGATGGGCCCTAGAACTAACAGACTATGTAATAGAAATTGACTATAAACCCAACAAAGTAAACATTGTCCCAGATGTCCTAAGTAGAAGAGCCAACCTGATCCCGTCCTCCACCAAGTTGAGAGATCACAGCACCAATACCCTGTTAGATACAACCAGTGGAAGAATACAGCTAAACTACCTGAAAATTGTTGCTAAGAAGTTGGACATATTAGAAGTCCAGGCAAAGGACCTTGTTGCCAAAACTATGGTCTCAGAACTCTCAACACAGCTAGACAGCCCCCTGTACAAAAGAGGTTAATCACTAAAAGGAACAACCCTACTGTTCCAAGGAAGAATCTATGTACCAGAAGGACTAGCTCGGATTTTGGTACTAAAGGACTATCATGACTCAGAACTAGCCAACCACCCGGGCCGCCACAAAACCCTTTAAAGCATCAAAAGGAATTACTTGTGGCCCAAGATCTAGAAGATGTTATCAACTACATTGAGGGCTGTGAAACGTGCAGGCATACCAAAACAAGATGCTCTAAGCCAGAAGGCCTCCTCTTCCCCCTAGATATCCCTTCAGGCCCCTGGAAATTGGTATCTGTGGATTACATAGTTGAACTCTCCACCCTCCAAAGACTATAACACAATTCTGGTGATGGTTGACTGTTTCATCAAAATGGCCTAATTTGTCCCCACAACTACCCATTGCACTGCCGCTGAAACTGTCTGACACTTTCATGACCAAATACTCACCCAACACGGAACCCCAGAGGAAATAGTGACAGACCAAGGTCCACAGTTCACATCTCATTATTAGGCGCAAGTGATGAAAGACCTAGGAATCAAAAGATTTGTGTCCACTTCCTACCACCCCCAGAACAACAGACAAACCAAACAGATAAACCAGATTTTAGAACAATACCTCCAATGCTATGCAAACGCTGATCAAGACAACTGGGCAGACCTATTATCCACAGCCCAATACACTTACAATAGCAACAATCACGCGTCCACCGGGATGTCCCCCTTCAAAGCTAATTACAGATTTTACCCCACTTGGGACCCCAAGATTGGAAACCAGGAGTCTAAAAAAGCGGGTAGAACCTGGATGAAACACATTCACAAAACCCAGATGACCTACTCCCAAAACTTGACCCGCACAGTACAGACTACAAAGCCTTTGCTGATAGAAAGCACACCCCTGGAAAGCCACTAGAGATTGGGGATGAGGTCTATCTAGACTCAAGGAACATACCCCTAAATGTCCCATGCCAGAAGCTAGCTCATTGAAGAAGTGGCCCCTGCCAGATCACAGGCCAAGTAGGTGAAGTAGCTTACTGTCTGAAGTTACCTAACACCTGGAAAATACATGACATATTGCATCAATCCTTGCTGTTCAAAAAGGACGGAACGTACCTACCCCACCAGAAACTGAATACTGCCTCTCTGACTATCCTGATAGGGAGATCCCTTGAACATGAAGTAGAGTATATACACGGCAACTCACCTGCTACTATAGGCCACAGTACTACGCCAAATGGCTAGGATACCCGCCCAGGGAAAGCACCTGGGAACCAGCTGACAACCTTGCCAATGCAGCTAACGCTGTCTGCCAATATTTGGAGAAGAAGTAAGCCAAGTCTGGTTTAGAAGGGGATAGTGTTACAAAAGTAACAGTTTCAAGGCCCCGGGTGGGAATCAAACCCGCTCCTAGCCACCAGGCAGGGCTAGCAGGCGGGGGAGATTTGCCCACACCTGGATTTTTGCTTTTTGAAGCAAATTCAGGTGCAGGAACCATTCCTGCCCTGGTGGTAGCCAAGGGGCCCGCTTTGGGCCCCAAAAGCTACGCCCAAGCCTTGGTGGGTTTGGCTGGGCCTGGGCAGGCTATTTTTAGCTGCCCAGTAAACCCAGATCAAGCCCACCCTCTATTAAGTAATTTGGGGTCCCCAATTAGAGACCCCTTTTTTAATCAAGTTCTTTGGGCTCAAGAGAGCCTGTCAAGCCAGTCCAAAAGTGGTGATCAAATTGGAAAACCCCCCAAAACCCCAGAAGCCAAACCTGCCAAAATCAATGACCAGCCAAGCCAAGATGGACCATCAAAAAGCCAAACCACTGTTCCTGAAAACCCCAAAAATAACCATGAAGCAGCCAACCAAACAGCAGAACCTGAGATGCCAAGCCTTGCCACACAGATAGCATAAGAAGAATACCCAGAGGCACCTGCATGTGAGTAAGTATATAAATCAGAAGCACTTGAAAAAGTTCTGTATTGTCATCCTTACCAAATAAAGTTGTTATGAACCTTTGGTTCACCAATCTGTTTCCATACCTATTTTTGATACTCTTCTATCTGCACACCCCTAAGCGTCAGTACCCATCTACTGGGATAGATAGTCAGACTCCTGTTGATAAACCCAAAGCCTTTGACTACTACCACCCACCCAACACTCCATTTGGCCCTGTGCATTTCACTGAGTATCCCACCAATCCTGACCACAAACCCTGGACATTGGAAGACTTGCAGTGGTACACCCGCCCAAACGCTTCCAAGGAACCCTACCAAATTTTCTGTGACGGCAAAACAATCACCATCTACCCTTTGATCTTCAACGGGAAGTACAACAATCCTGCCGCCTACTTGGTCCCCATGGAACTGCCCCTGACACCCAAACCAACCATCTCAACCCCCCACTTCTGATGCCACTGGCCAGAGTAGTCAATTCCTGGGAGTGCTTTACCTTGCACATGCGGGATTGATTGACTCTGCCTTGCCAGCAGCTGGACCTTGGGCTGTGGCTGGGAAGGCCCTTTCCTACCTGGTAAAGTTAGGTCCCATCATCTAGTGAGCCATGTCAGTACCTGCTTCAACTCCTCCCTCACCTGCTGGAGTTCCACGGTACTCCTGGTATCCTGACAGGATCCCAGGTAGCAGTATGGTTCATTCCTATACTCTAAGATCTCCACAGCCCAAAAATCATACTGTTCACGTGGTCATTCCCAAGAGGAAACCAGCTTTGCTACTTGGCCGCAGTTCAGGCCTTGGTTCAATTGCTCTGGTATATGCAAGGCCTGGTATCCCAACAATAAAGGTCTTCCAATTTCCTTTTCTTATATATTTTTTGGTTTTGGAAAACTGGACAGCAACACATGGATTTTTTCTTTAGAATTTCTGTTTTTTGGGTTGTTGTCCTTATTGGGGCTTACTCTTGACTACTTAGGGCCGGCATGCATATATTGTGCATTCACTCTAGTAATCACTTGCCCAGAAGCTGGCTCCTTCAATGTGTATGAGTTGGGGCCAGTCTTTTGGATGACTTGAACAGGAACTTGCCAGAGAGAGGCAAGTTTAGACTCTTGACCATAACCTATGTTGCTAAAGAAGTAGACCACATCTCTAACCACATAGGACTGTAGAGGAGGGCGCTTGGCCATGGCTCAGTCAAGGTCTTGGAGTTTATGGTTAAGGTTAACCATGTAGGCTTCAGATTGTAGCCGTATCAATGTCTGTACCAGCTTATTGAGGTAGGTGTCTGGGGATACTGTCAGGCTGCGTTTTACCAACAATTATAGCAGGGGTGGTAGTCCTGTTTGTCACCCGTAGAGTAGCTGGAAGGGTGGCTTTCCTGTGGCCCAATGATAGCCAATATTGTACATAAAGGTTGAGGCTGGTAGAAAAGTATCCCATTCTGTCTCCTGTTGATGGCTAAGCTTTCAAAGTATCTGTAACAGGCTTCCATTTGTGTGTTCTACCATACCATTTGTCTGTGGGTGGTAGGGAGTAGATAGTGTACCATGTATCCCCATCAGCTGATTTAGGCGGGAATCATATAGCTGGTAAAGTTGGTGCCAATGTCTGTTAACAATAATTAGGGACAACCATGTTTGTATATTATGTTCTCCAGTAAGAACGTAGCAGTGATCAGGACAGACTGGTTAGGAATAGCCTTAGCCTCTATTCATTTATCAGGTGATCCACAGATACAATAATCAACTTTTTCTTTCTGTTGGTGACTGGCAAGGGACCCACTACGTCAATAGCCACTGTATGAAAGGCAAACCCAGGTTGGACTAGTCTGTGCTGGAACTTGGCTACCTTCAGGTGCTTGATGTTACAGTTGTGGTAAGAGGCTAAAGTCTCCACCACATCCATGTGCATTCCTTCCCAGAAGCAATATTATTGTAGCACTGCTAGTGTCTTCTGAATACCACCTTGCCCAGTATTCTTGTGTGCAGCTATCACTGAGTCCATGTGCAGAGATGGACATATATACAGAGGCCTGGAATCCCTGAAAAGCTTTAGAAGCTATCCCTTGGAGACCTTGGTGTCAACATCTAGCTTCTTGAGGGCATTCTGTCTTTCTGCCAATTTCTCTCTCCACAAATAAAGGTCCTTCATGAGTTTATCATAGAGAATATCAGCCATGGGAGAGACTAAGGCAACAGTAGGAAGACAAGAGAGGCAGTCAGCATTTTGGTGGATTGCACCAGCTTGGTGAATGATATCATAGTTGTATGCCTGTAGCTTGATGGCCCAACGTGCTAGCCGACCTTTGGGGCCCTTCATTGTCTTCAGTCATTGCAAGGAATCATGGTCTGTGACAAATGTGAAGTGTACCCCATGAAGGCACACCCTGAATTTTTGGTAGGAGTAAATCACTGTCAAGCACTTGCACTCTGTGACTGTATAATTTCTCTCATGAACGTTAAGGGTACAAGAGCAGTAACCCACTGGATATTCTAATCCATCAGCATCTAGATGAGAAAGCACAAAACCAATGGCTATCAAGCTGGTGTCAGTGTGAACTATAAAGGGTCTGGAAAAGTCTTGGCAGGCCAGCACAGGTGCAGCAGTGAGGGTCTTAAATACAGTCTGGCACACTAGGCTCCAGACAAAGTCTATATCAACATGGAGGAGTTAGAAGAGTGCATCCCCCAGTGTGGCAAAATCAAGGATAAAGAAGCAATAGTAACCTATAATCCCCAGGAAGACCTGGACATCTCTTTTTCTAGAGGGCACCTGCATCTTCTTGATGGCCCCAACCTTGAGAGGAACAGGGCAGAGTCTGTTACAACTGATGATGAAACCCAAGAACTCTAGGTGTTCCTTGAAGAAGTTGCATTTGTGTGGCTTCAGCTTTAGGTTGGTAGCTAAGAGCCGCTTGAAAACCTTCTCCAGATAGACCAAGTGTTTGTTAAAGGTACTAGAGAAGACATTGATATAATCAAGATATACTTGGATGCAGGAGAGCTTGAGATCTCTCATCACTTCATCCATTGCTCTTTGGAAGGTGGCTGGCACGTTGGATAGGCCTTGGGGCATCCTGGGGGTTGGAAAAGCCCTTGGTCTGTAATGATGGTGCATTTCTCTTGGTCAGCAGGGGGCAGGTCAAATTGCTAATATCCACTGATAAGATTCATTGCGCTAAAAAACTTGGCACCTCCCAGTTGATCTAACGCATCATCCATGCAAGGAAGGGGATAGGAGTCATTTTTGATAACTGCATTCAGGCGACAGTAGTCAATCTCTACTCAATTAATACTGTCCTTCTTCTTGGCAATCAGTAGGGAGGCAGCCCAAGGACTCTTGCTAAGAAGCAGGAGTCCAGTACCCAGTAGTTTCTGGAGTTCTTTGTTGGCCACAGCATGGTTAGCTTGGCTACATTGCATTGCTCTAGAGAAAATTTGGGGTCTATTCTGGGTATCAATATGATGTGCTACATCCACTGCCTTCCAAAGGTCATAGTCATCATTAGCAAACACCTTCCTTTATTGGGCAAAAAGATCCATAGCTAGGACCTTTTGCTCTTCAGAGAGGCCTGATAGCAATTTACAGCTGATGACTGACAGAACTCTTGGCTGCACACAGGGTAAACCCAACTCCAAGAAGTCTGCAAAAGGGGAAGCTTCCTGTAGGTTGCCATGTTCTTCTAAATTTATGTGGCTCAGAAATTGATACTTAGAGACAGTCATTGGCTGTTGACTCATGTTAGCCAGCAACACCAGAATTTCCTGATTGCTAGGCATAATGATTCCTGGTGCTACCCAAGGTTTCAACCGAGATGCATTAGGGATGCCAAAGATCTTTCTGTGAGTACCAGTAGGGAGTGCAAAAGATAGACCAGTGTTATGTATCACTTGCAAGCCTGATGGAATAAACACTATGAAAGATTTGTACACAGGGATGCCTTTGGCCTCTCCAACTGAAAGAGGGAGTATCTTAGCCTTCTTACTATGCAGGTTATAGGCTCCTGGAATTTCTCCATCCGCATATTCCAGGTTGATATAGCGTAACCAGTGTAAGGACAAGTCAGAAGGACAGTCACTGTGGTAGAACATGGGAATGTAGTTGAAGTATATCAAAGGTGTGGTCTCTATGATTGTTCACCATGCCATACTGAACCATAAAGCTAGTTTCAATAAGGATGTCATAGCTATTATTTTCCATAACAACGGCAGGTGCAGTCACCATCAGCTTTCTAAAGCAAAGAGAGAGAGAAGAGTAGGCACTTTTTGCTCTAGTGGTCTGAGGTCCAGCTGTACCAAAATCTTCATGGTAGTCTAAGTCTGGTATCAGCTTTAGCTTCTTGACCAACCACAAGGATATAATATTTCCTGGGGTGCCAGTATCTAGTATGACTCAGACATGGTTTTTGTTCACTACTAGGTTGATGTAGGTACAATTCTGGAAGTCTTCTCTGATCTCCACAATATTGGAGACCCTGGTGCACATTCAGTCCTTTGAACTTCTCTAGAAAGGTAGCCATGACAGCTCTTACAGCTGGGCTTACTTCCTTGAGGGATTCTAGAGGGTCTGAGACATTTACTGCATACAGCAGCTTGGCCAGTTGTTCAGCGCTGTCCTCTTTGTGGGTAACTTTCACGGCTGGCTGAGCCAGCCTTTTGGCATGCAGTAAAGAGACTGTCTTCTGAGCTATATGTGGGATGACCACCTCAGGGTGAAGTGTTGTCCAATGAGTTCAAGTGTTAACTGTGAGAACTCAATGTAGGAGGTCCTCTTGGACTCCTTCCAATTCAGTATCCTTGTGTAATGGTTGAGAGTTGAAGTCAATCAGGGAGAGCTCTTCCTTAGGATTCAACTCAGAGGGGTGTGAGGCAGCAGGCCTCTGAGCAGGTTTTTTCAGGGGGCAGAGGTATGGGAGGATGAGGGTGTTGAAACTATAAAGGCAGCCAAGGATTTCTCCTTGTCATGGAGGCTTAGTAGTTTTTGACTAGTCCTCATTGTCCTCCTCAATATCTGCGTCCTCAGTGTAGTCTTCCTCCTCTGGTTCTGCTCCTACCACCAAGACCTTGTGGGGGGCAATAGTGGCAAAATCAAATGTAGGGATATAAAAGTGAGAATTCAAAAGTGAGAATCTAAAAGTGGCCATGTCAACACTTTTTAAATTTTCAAAATGACTTTTTATAATAAATTAATTAATTTTTCTTGACTTTTTTAGTTGATAGAATGAATAAAAAGTATTTTATATGACCATAATAAATTTTAATTTCAGATGAGCTGTTTTAATTTAATTTTAAAATTTTAAAAGTGTCGGCATGGCCACTTTTAGATTCTCACTTTTGAATTCTCACTTTTACATACCTACAGTCAATTTTGCCACTGTTGCTGTGGGGGGATCTACAATCCCATGAGAGATGCCCAGGATTGTTACAATTAAAGCAAAGAGGGCTGAGTTATTCAAACTACCATGATTGGGATCAACCGGCTTCAAACCATCTGTACTGAAATTTCTGTTTCTGGCTTCAGTGGGAGGTTTGGGTGTTCCTTTAGGTAGGGGGATCTCAAACTCTTCCTTGTAATTTTGCAGCAATTGGATCAGGTCAGGGACTGTCTGGGTAGTGAAAATCCCAGATTTTAGTGCAAGAAATAGTTCCCTGTTGATCCGTACTTCATTGATAAGTGCTGACTGCTCATCAATGAATGATGCTGCCTTCATGGAAGCCAAGGTATGTGCTTTAAAGTAGAATATGCAAGTGAAATCCAACAAGGTTTCTCCCACCTTGAGTTTAGTATCCACAAAGTCTGTCTTTTGTCTTAGGAGGGCTTCCTGGCTACCAAACTCTTCCATCAAGGCCCGCAAGATTTTGGTGTAAGTCCAGCCATTTTCTGGGAGGTAGCTAGTATCAGTGTCTGTGTATCAATGTCCAGACAGTTGATTATGGTAGCATCCTTCATAGCTTCATCTGCTCCATACATTGAGTTCTGGTATAGTCAGAGGAACATGGCTACATTACTCTTTATGTCAAACCCAGGGAGATTGGCCAGCTTGAAGAAAGGCAAAGTGTTATGGGGAGCAGTTACACCCAATGCAGCCTGTTGACTAGGAGAGGCAGGTCAGTTGTGGTTGACCTTGGAAGCAGCAAATTGTGCTTCAAGCGCAGTCTTGTGTGCCTCTTCCTGTTGTGCTTCAAGGTCCTGTACTGTCTCTTCAACAGTAACCATGGATGGGCCACCCTTTTCTGTCACCACTTCCAGTACTCAGATGGAACGGGGAAGCCTTTGGTTGGTCTCTTCCTTGATATCCAGGCTGTGGTATTTTTCTTTCCCAGATGAGTTCCAGTAACTGGCTTGGGATTGACGTCCAGTCTCCATAAGATGATTTTGGGTAGGCAAGCTATCCATCTTCTGTTCCAAGGACGCCATTTTACTACTTGCTCTCTCCAACTAATCCTGGACTGAAGCCATCACAGCCCTGTGCTTATCCATTTTGTTAGCATAAGCTTGGTTCTCTAGACATGTGACATCTAAGTCCTCTTCCAGTAGGCCTATTCTCTTCTCCTTGTTGGCCAGTGTCTCTTGGAGTTTTGAGATCTTCTCAGCATTGGTTTTGTCTTGGCTTTGGCACCAGCTAGACAAGGTGGCCTTCTCAGCCTGGAAACCATCAACCTTGTGTTTGACTTTGCCAAACTCTCTGTAGATAAATTTTAAGTTAATGCCTGCTTCATTCACTTCATTTTGTAACTTTGATAGATGGTCATAAAGTTCCAATATATCTCTATTCATCATTGCATTCAAAGGGGAAGGAGTAGATACCACTGGTTGGCTGGGGCCCAGTAGAGGAAGTGCTGCCAGGTGTTGATTCAAGATAGCCACCTCTTGGACTAGTTCAAGGATGACCAGTCCATTTTCTTTGATGTGTGCTACCACTGTAGCAATCCAGTTGGAGTCCAATCCTTGGTGGCCTAGAGTCTGGGTTACTTGATGGGGAACTAAAGAGTTCAGTCCCTGTTCAACTGCTTTCAACCAGGAGATTCTGCTGTTCTGGACCATCACCACCTCTGAGAGCTGATTGTTAATCAATTCAAAGTTGGTAGACAAGTTGTTGTACAAGAGCTGGAGGAATGCTTGTTGGTTTGTCACTAGTGCTCCTTGGTCCTGTATCAAGCTCTGTAGACATCCCAAATGTACCAAATTGTAATAGACGGCTGGATGTACAAAGTGCTGGATATAGTCCTTCACATATTTAGCAGTCTGAGGTCTTTACAAAGTTGGTCAAGATTTACCAGACTTATTTTAAGAAATCTTTCCATGTATATTTATGCAGATGGGTGTTGGATGGCCATCAGTTGTCATTGTTGGCCTTTGTTGTCTGCTCCATTGTCCATTCTGGTCATGGATTGTCAGATGGCTTCTTTGGAGGGAAGAAGATTAGTGTCCACTTCCATGGGTGCAGACGCAGTCAATAGTAGTGGGCTCTGGTTGCCAAGTGGTAAGGGCCAGGGGACATCATCTATAAATTATTGGAGTTGAACAAGACCACTGGGCAGGTCTTGGTAGGCATTATTGCTGCCACAAGGCATCCCTCCCTCCATCAAGAAGGAATTGCGGGGGTGAGAAGGACCAGGTGCTTGTTCAAAGATTGCTATGAGCGCCAAATGTTGTAAGCGCAGACTGTTGGATATAGCTAACAAAAATTAGCCCTAGTAATTGTCCAATTACTATACCTAAATATAGGGTAGTAAAACCAAAGTAGCATTAAACAATATGTGGGGGTAAAAATTTGTCTTTATTTCATATATAAACCAAGCATATATAGTGAGGTGGAAAATTGGGAGAAGGGAAATTGGTAGGATGGAAGGCTGGGGAATTAGGCCAGGTTTGGCATCAATACCATAATCAAAATATAAATACTAATATTGGCTATTGATTTCACACCCAGAAGTAGAGATTGATTAGGTAGTCAGATTATTGACATCACCTCTATTTAGGTTTCTGGGCTCAAGCGCCAAGTATGAGCCTTAATTTAGGAATGAAAGGCCCTATTTGTTGCCCCTTTGTGTAACCTCCAAATTTTTGAATTGCCAAGAGGATTTGAGTGGAATCCAGAATGCTCTGGAATCTACTAGTTCTTGATCAATTGGTCAAGCAATTGCCTAATGTGTAATTACATTCTGGATCTGACTTCAAACTTAATGTCCATCAAATCCATCACATTTTAGCATATTGCAACAACAATATTTAAATCATCCAGCGTAATCAGGGGTTTATCAGCAGACCTTTGCTAGTTTTAGGTTCTGAAGGTCTGTACTATCACTTCTATTTGGGTTACTACTGTAACAGCTCCCTTTTGATTGATCACCCTACACACCAGGAACCAAAATCCCCAAAGGACATGTTAATTACCAAATCATGATGACTCCAGTCCCCAACTTCAATTACCTATCTGTGAAACAGGGGTTTCATGACTTCTGTAGCACCTCACACCAATAAAAAGAGCATTATGCCTGCACATGTGGCACATCACCTTTGCAGCCCAGCCTTTAATTTATTTGCTGAGGCCAACAACAAGAACACAGCTTGGATCCAGTCAGCCTAGAACAAACTAACACAGATGTAATACCCAGTTTATTTCTGGATTGTTGAAAATTTCATTTGATTGACCCACAATGCAGGAGCCTGGTGTGAAAAATGACACAAAAATTATACAGAAGAAGACTGAGATACCTTCAAAAAAGACTTAATCACTAGATTTGTAATGAAGGGCACAGCACTTATAATTATTTTTCAAGTCAAGAAACTGACACAAACTGGTACAGTAAAGAAGTTAACATAAGCCTATGAGGAGTTGGGTATGTACACTCCCTCTGATATTGCTTTTGATAACCCTGTCACACAACTCATTTACTATGGCACACTCAAGTCTCACATAATAAGACATGTCACCCTGGACCAAATGACTAACCTGAAAATCTTGTACTATGAAGTGAAGAAGGCAGAGCAAACCACCAACACACTCCACAAGGTGCCGCCTGGGAAAAGAGATAGACCTAAAGGTGCTCATCCCCCAGGATGCTCCAGTTGTCCCCCACCTGGCAACAGTACTAACAATAAGCCCAAGACATCCAATGGCCATAACAACAGGAACAATGGTCAGTCCAATTGTACTCATTTCAGATTTACTACCACCAAAGGTAAACAGGATGAGGAAAAATCCTAGGGAGATTAATAAACAAGCCAAGCTCTCCCAAAAACCATCAGCCTCATCAAATAAGAAGTACCAACTTAAATATATCAACTAGTGCCCCATGATTCAGGTACTGCCCAGTGACCCTATACTTTACACTGTTGATAGACACCTAAAAAAATTTATGTCCTATCCTTTCTGCTTTTAAAGTTACACTTTAGTCACCACAGTTGATAGCTCAGCTAGTTTTGAGGTCAAAGAGGAGCTAACAGACAAACAATGGGATAATTGCTCGTTTACAGAGTCAGTTGACTTGGTCATTTTCATATAGTCTGTGTCTAGGGCATCATGATCCCTTTTTAAGTTTTCAACTTCATTGTCCAGAGTAATCAACT
Source organism: Entomophthora muscae (assembly GCA_014839935.2). Taxonomy (NCBI): domain Eukaryota; kingdom Fungi; phylum Entomophthoromycota; class Entomophthoromycetes; order Entomophthorales; family Entomophthoraceae; genus Entomophthora; species Entomophthora muscae. The sequence goes on from QTSX02005391.1 coordinate 24,079, forward strand.
CTCCAGTGCAATAAATATGGGTGCGCCCATGAATTAAAGGACAATAGTTATTGTTCTCGGATGTTTCTGGCCAGGTGATGGATCTCGTTGATGGTAGCGCGCAACTCTGTGGTCTCTTGTTGGAGAAGCAACCATCTGAGTTATAAGAACATCCACTTGCAGGTCAAGATTAGAACGACCTTGAGAGGAGGCTGACTACAATTAGTGCTACATAATTTGTCAATATTTTACCACATCTCTTGTTCTTGTTCCACCAGGTCCTCAGAAAGAGGAACTTTATCAGAAGGTTTTCTCAGTCTATCTAAGCAAGCTTGTAGCCCTTGGATGATAGCCATGGCAGTATATTTCTCTCGTATCAATTCATTTGTAGACCTGCATACTTTTTGGAGGCGTTTTGGCTAAATGCTGTAGCTTCCTGGCAGTATGGACACAAAATTTATTAAGTTGATCAACCAACTTCTCAAAGTCAGTATGGTGGGTGTTGAGTGAAGAGTCAAGCTAGACATTCCAGGGTAGCTTAAGCTGATGGAAAACTTGCAGGCGTTTACAGATATACTCAGGAAAAGAAGAGCATATGTTTTCAATAGATTTATTCAGTTGTACATATGAGAGACAATTAAATATCTATGATTGTTGAATACTAGGGATAACAGAGAGTATACCCACTCGTTGGTAGGTGTAAACTGTTACCAATGGTTTAAGACGGCAAAAAAGGGAGGAATCCTGTTGACATAAGCCCTTGTACCATCTGATGATGAGCCAAGGCAGGTTGTACAAAGGAATATATCAATCAAGTAGCAGAGCCAGATGCTTAAGGGAGGTAATAGCAGAATACAAGGTATAAATTTCATATCAGAATATTTGGTAGCTTTGAACTGGTCTTGTAGATTAGGGATAGCTCTCTTCAGAATAAACCAGGCCACTCGAAGTGATTTGATCTAAATCAGGAGTACCCAGCAAGTAAGCAATAAGACAGGGCCATTAGCTGGGCTTAAAACAGTAGTAGTGTTATTAAGATCAGCAATGTTTTATTCTATTAGAGGGCTAGAAGCTTCAGTTAATGATGGGTCCTGAATTGGCAGAGATGAGGATCAGAGAAATTAGTTTCAAAGGGGATAACCAAGTGGCTTACAGCTCCTGTAGTGAGCACCATTTTTTGTGTACTTGGGCACAGCCAAGGGGACACAACAAGAAATCTTAAAAGTAGGATTGGGTTTGTGAATTAAGGCCCTACAGGGAATGATAATTAT
>QTSX02005392.1:0-25103 GCA_014839935.2 Entomophthora muscae
AGAAGTTAAAAGTCTTTAAAATGCTTAAGCTGGCGCCTTGGCTTAATCTAACAAATAATGACCCATATCCTGTTATTGCAACTTTGCCAGGATTTTAATTTGTCCAACTTTCTCTCATTTGTTACCAGAATAGCCACTATGCTTTAGAGTATTGCATTCTTATTCCAGGTAAGATGTTGAGTTGTGTTACTACCCATTCCAAGCTTAAAAAGTCTTTTCTTGACAAAATTTATTCCCAAAATTGTTAGAATGAAATGATAGGCTGAATGATTCAAGGATAAACAATGAGGATATAAGAGACAAATTGTAAGTTGCTCAAGCAACAGGAGCCCAAATTGGGAGGATGGCTTCAACATCTTGGCACCAGATATAGTATAGCAAAAGATGGATAAGGAAATTGTCAGGTCAAGATTAACTTGCAGGAGCAAATCAGAATAAGTGTTCAAGGGAGAAACCATGTAGAGAGCGGACCAAGGGGCAGTTAAGGAACTTACTGCAGATTTAATCATTACAGAGGCCAACTTCTCAAGGACAGGGGCAAACAGCCCCAGTAGAGCCACCATAATTTTTAGAGAACATCTTTATTCAAGGAGAAGTATATATCTAGAAATAAGTTTCTAGAGTGGGATGGGAAAAGTCTTAAGGTGATTCAGGATGGGGGTGGGGGATTCTGTAGCATCTGATTGGCTGACAAGAATATTTTCAGCAGTTGGAGGGCCTGCATTAGAATTTGGGTCAATGACATCACAATTGAAAAAGTTCCAGCAACCAGCAAGTCAAGCACTGCCATCACCAAATAATGTATAACCTGTGATTTTCTTGTCATAATTATTTGGATAAAAATATGGCAAGCCCATATTTTCTGGGGCTATTTGAGCAACTCCATATTTGATCCATTTTTTTCAATAACAGCATTTAAATTGTCTATTTCTCTTAAGTGTTTGGCGGTGGTTCTTTGCTGATTTCTGGTCTTATGGGGCGCACTATTCCTTCCATTTGGTTTTCTACCGTAACAAAAATGATTGTGACTTCAACATAAGCTTATTAAAGTATTGCAACTGGAATCAAAATTCCAGTTACCACATATCTCAAAGTACATAGAAGGTGCTTGACCAGCCATTCCATGACAGGTCTAACATCATAGCCCCACCCAGTTCTCTTGGTAGAGAAGAATACCAGATTTCTATATAAGGAGTGAGCCTAATTGTGATGAAAATTTCTCACAGGATCTCACCTAGATTGGATTTATACCTTATCTAGATCATGCCACTAAACCATTCCCTTATAGGCCTTGGCTCACTTCTTGGGTATAAAAGCCCCCATCACCTTCAATAAAGATTGTCTCATTTACAATCCTGCCTTACTTTCCCTTTATGGATGGGTATATTCCCAATCCAAACACCAAAACCCAAATAGTCCAGCTGCAACAGAAGCACCAATAAAAATCCAAGGAAAGTTTGAGAACCTGGGTTTGTTAAGCCTTTTAATTTTCTGAACCCATTAGTTTTAATCTTGGACTGTTTAAAATGCTGTAATATATTTAATTAATCTTCCTGTGAGTGAGGGGGCCAAACTTACACATTCTGGCTTTAATCCCAGGAAATTAGCCACTATGACACCATCCAGTGCATTGGTTGTCAGGAATTTATATTAAATTTGCTCTACCTTGGAAAATCTTAGAGGCTTATCAAAACATCAATTATAGAACCTTCTGATATAAAACTATCAAAGCTTAATTGATCTGAGAAGCTTTCAAGAAGTAGGTTCCAGCCAATTGGTGTAAGACCAATTAGAAGCATCCCAGCCCTACAATTGTTATTGAGTCCTTATTGGCTAGAGTTATTCCAGAATACTCTAGCAAACTGTAAGGTTAGCAGCAAAATAGGTTCAATAACAAGGTACAAGGAAGATGATGATATATCCCAAGAATAACAAGGATTATGACCAATTTGCACTAACAACCCGTTGGTGTCACTGCAATTTCTGCTGTGAAAGTTTGCCAAGTGACCTGGTTATTAATGTGCTATAAATAGAGCCATTAATTGTTGCTGCCACCACTGGCACACCAATGAATTATGCATAGTTATGAAGTAAATAGTACCCAGTGCAAGGTACTATGATATCAAATCTCATACCATTGTGTGGATGCCTGACTCTGGGGGAAGATGCTGGAATTCTGGGGATAAAAAGACAGAACAAGTAAGAGTTAGAAGCACCATATGATATTATCCTGGCAAGAGAGGGTGAGCTCTATAAAAGCCCTTCTATTGGACTAATGGAAGGCAGAAAAATTAAGAAGATCCTACTGTAGAACGTTTTCACAGTAGAAGAAATCCAAGTTTGAAGACCTTAGTAAGCTGTCAGTTAGCAAGCTGCTTGTAAGTTGCCTCCCTTGGACATTGCCAGCCGTTGCCTTACCAAAGAATCCACAGACATTGCAGTTAACGCTTGTTGACATAAAAGCATCCTATACACATAATGACAAATATTACACATTTACTCAATAAAGCAAACAATAACCAGACCACCAGGTCTGATAGCAGAACTGAAAGTTCTGACATTAGTGAAATGATCACTCTTAGTGGTCTCCACAGCAAGGGCACTGTGAAGAGGTAGAAAACTCTTTGCAGCCCATGATTTCAAGTCTCTCCAACAGCCATGAAGCAGTTTCGACAGAAGGTGTGTGGTGCACTGGCTCTTCATCAGCCACCAATGTGTGCCCTGGATCAAAGCCAGGCGCCAGCTGGGTTGGGGTGATATTCTTCAAGCAACTGAGTTCTAAAGCCAAATCATTATACTGATCCTGCAGATATATAAACCCTTAATTACCTTTAAAAAACATCCTATCATCAGAACCATGTATCAGCACATATAACTGATATTGTCCCTCCTTTGACGCATACAGTTCCTGAAAGATTCCTGAAAACTGACTACTAAGGAACTCATGTCCTCTTGCTGTGATCTTTGAACCTTTTTACAGCTTGATTAATATTTTATCAAGAGTCTGGATGTGTAAAAACCTCCTTCAGAGCTGCCTGCACTGCTCTTCCTGCCCAAAACTTGGTTATTAGATATGGGGAAAGATTCCATAGATGAAATACTCTTTAAGTGTTTAAGGGTTGTGAAAGTCTTTATTGAAACAAAAGAAATATCCCCCTAGAAGCCTTATAATTTTTCACTACTATGTAGTTCTATTGACCATCTGATCCTTTAGCTGTCTTCTAAGTGTCTTAGAAGATCTCCATTTGCTGATATAAGACAAATATATGTTTAGATACCAGTATTCAGATTAAGAGTTCAATAACTCCCAAAGAAGACCCCAACTTTCCAGTCAACAATTTGGTTTATACTCCCTAGCTCCCAGCGGTTTTCTCTTTGGAATTCCTTTCTCCAAAAGTTTAAACTATCTTGCGCCTACTTTCTCCAATAATAAAATAATAGTATGTTATTACTTTCTCAAAAGCCTAAAGAAATAATGCAATGTTTTCTGAACCATTCTTTAAGCTTTAGGCTGTTAATCAGCAATATTTATTAGTAAACAAGCCTTAAAATTATCCAATTTTTGAAAAGCCCTCAATTTCCAAGCTCTCCAACAGGTTCAAAGCTTCAAAGTGGTACAAATAGGAAGTTAACTTTTCACCACTTGGACCACTTGAAGAGTTAACACTTTGAACTCCAAAGCATTAGCCTTTTTTATACCAGCAATTCCCTACACTCAAAATCAACCAAAAAACATAGTGAATTAATTTATGGATTGTTGTTCCTGGATCTATTGAACGCTCTACGCAGATTTTGCTCATGTTGAAAGATCATAGGAAGACATGTCACCAAATATTTTTGTACCTTGCTTTAGTAGAAAAACACTTTGGAGAGATGTTTCAGCTTGCTCTTTAAAATACCCCTGAGCTTGTTTATAACTGTATCAATAGCCTAGCACAGCTTTCTATCTATTGGGTATAGCCCTTGGTATAAGTGGTTCCTCCCAACTATGTAATTTACTCCCCTTTTAGCCTTAGATAGAACAATATTTCCATATTAAACCAAAAAATGTCCCCAAATCCCACCAAACCTCTAAATTCTCTGGGAGATTTAGTGCATAAGGTTTAAAAGAGATTTGTTCTGACATAACCCTCCCAAATTTCTCCTTCTCCCCACCTGCCCAACTACAGAATAAACACTGATCAGCTTGGACTGTTTTTTAGCCTGGTGTTGTCCACTTTTTAAAAAAATACATCTCAGTCAATAAGGGATTGTCACATCAGGGTCCCAGTTTTGCTCAGAATCACAAGATCTGGACATAGCCGCACAATCTAATATCTTCAGCCAATTATCTCTGACTCCAGAAATTATTTCAAAAACTTCCAACCCTCTTGATTCAGTGTTGAAAATTTTATCTTCCAGTCAACCAGGAGGCTCCCCTGCTCCTGGTGGCCCTGCTGCTAAGAATCCAGCTTGTTAAAAGACAAGCAGGCCCACTCTGGATCCCTGCTTGTCTATTTTAACAATAAAGGTTTGACCTTAAAAATATTTAGATTTTTTAGGCACCCAGTCTTGGAGCTCTTTTATCTAAAAATATTTACAAAAATAGTGGCCTTGCTTACCCTAGTATTTCCCCCTGGCTTCTTCCCCTGCTTAAATAAAGTTAGTGTTAGCACCAAGTAGTAATATTTACCTGTTTATCCTTTCAAAAGCAAATTTGAACCTCAAATTTAGGTTAGAGGCTGATATATTTTCTTACTTTGTGCTTAAAATTTTACTGTTTTTGTTGCTTTTTGACTGCAAACTTGGTAATCTTAATGTTAAACGCTTCCCTCACAGTTCCCAAGTCACCCAGTGCTTGTTAAAGATTCAAAAGACCTGAATTTAATTGTGGCCTACTGGTATCTTTTTCTTTCACTTGTTGCATTACATCCAACCTCATAAAAGCTCCCCAAATTCTGCAGGGGACTTAAAAATGCTGGTCACTGTCCTAAAGTTTGTGGTGTTTTCCCTGGCTCAAGCTCTTTTCCTAATATGGTCTACTCCTCCTAACCTCTGGGGGCAGCTGTCTTTTTCTGCCCACCTAATGAGAGAGAACTCACTCAGCTCATGTACCTTCTTGATGATCTCCCTGGTAGGGTCCATAATATCCTGTCTACTAAAGAGAATCTTGTCAGAAGTCTCACTTCTGATGGTGTGGAGATCATTCTGCCCACCTATTTACCTGAAACTTATCTTGTTGAGAAGACTCTGGTGCCAATCTCCATAGCTGCAGAAGATCCTAATCTCTCTCAAGACTTGCCTACTCTCCCAGAATACGCCATTAACATACCTCCTGGTTGTTAGCTGGAATGTTGTTGATGGGACAAAATACCTATCTTCTTCAGCTGTCCCTACTTTGTCCTTGTGGACCCCTGTTTAAGCGGCCATCTCAGTACTGAATTAGGTGGGGAATTAGTGGGTTCCCCTCCAGGATGAGAGCCAGCTTTATTTGGTTTAGCTCCCCTCTCTCATAAACTAGGCCTCACAGAGGCAAGCATCCTTGTTGTGATGGTTTCCCTTTCTTCAACCAGGTGATTAACCTGGGATTTTGAGTACAAAGCAACCAAATTTATTTCCTAAACACTCCAGGCCATTAAGTTTATCAGCTGCTTCTCTAAACAGACACTCCAGAGATGGGTTTATGAACTCCACACTTGCAGAGTAGCAGTAATTGTTAAAACAACGGGGCTAACCTAGGAAAGGTTCCAACTAAGCAGGTTTATGACCAGCAATCCAACTTCCCAGTGATCTGTAGCCAAATAAGGAAGTCAACTCAAATTCCCAGAAAGAGCAACATGAGCAAATGATGATCCCATACAGTGGATACCTCAATTAAGCGCTTGACTCATTACTCAGATCAAACCACCTCCTAACCATACAATTGAGTGATCAACACAATTATGTTCCTGATATCTACAATTCACAACAGCTATATAATAGTTATCTCTCAATAAAGAATATTATCTAGCTTCTAATCATTATTCCCCTTGTAAATCTTCTAAAACAGCACAGTTACAACATTTTTAGCACAGGTAGGTTCTTCATCTTAAATTTCTTTTCAAAATTCCTCCTGTTATCTGTAATTGCTGCAGTTAACAAATATACAAAAGAATCATGTCTAGACTCTCTGTGGACTGGACTCCCTATACGCTAGGGACCAAAATACCAGAAGAAATTGTACTGTATCAGAAAATTATGATGCTGATCCCTGCCTTCAACAACATATCCTCCCAAGGATTCTTACAGGCTCCTGCTGTCACGCCACAAATCAACAATGAAAGCATCATGCCTGCTCATATAGCTCAGCAACTTTGCAGTGCCGCCTTGGAGTTGTTCACAGGCGCTAATACAAACAATACCAAATCTTGGATCCAATCTGCTCAAAGCAAACTGACAAAAATGAAATGCCCCACATGCTTTTGGATTGCAGATATATCCATTTGTCTGACCCACAAAACAGACACCTGGTGCAATAAATGGCACAAATACCACACTGAGAAGGACTAGGACACCTTCAAACCAGAATTTCTGACAAGATTTGTGATAAAGAACACAGCCCTCATGATAATATGCCAACTAAAGAACTTAACCCAAACTGTTACAGTAAAGTAGCTTACTCAAGCCTAAGAGGAGCTCCGCCTACAAGCTCTCTCATATATGATATTTGACAACCCAGCCACACACCTCATGTACTATGATGCCCTCAAGATGCATGTAATGAGACATGTGAACCTGGACCAAGTAACTAATCTTCAGAGCTTGTACTGTGAAGCAGAGAAAGAAAAACAAATGTCTAATGTGCTATACAAGGTGCAAAATAGGAAAAGAAGAGACCTAAAGACTCCTACTCCTCAGGACACTCCAACTGTCCTCTGCCTAACAATAATAAAAACACAAATAACAAATGTTTAGGCTCCAATGTCCATAGCAACAGGAACAATGGGCAGTCTAATTGCACTCACTTCATAGTTACCAGTAACCAGGATAACCAGGACAAGGTCATATACTTCAAGGACCACCAAGACACTGCTATCTCACAGGATTGGGAAATTGTAGCACAGCACCTAGAGATATTCAAAGAGGCACTGCAAGGGCTACATCCTGAGAAACACATACAAAACTCAATAAAAATCAAAGGAGCAGTACCCAAGGCACAGCCTATATACCAACTCACCCCCAACAAGAATGACACACTCTTCACTTACCTTAAGGAGGCCTTGGAGAAGGGGCTCATCTGACCTTTCCAGTTACCCTTTAGAGCTGTGGTGTTCTTTGTGGCAAAGAAGGACGGTTCTCTCAGACTAGTTACTAACTAACAAGTGCTGAACAAAGTCACCATTAAGAATCAATACTCTCTTCCACTTTTTGATGTTCTTTTTGAAGCCTTAGGCGGGACAACTGTCTTCTCAAAGATTGATCTAACAGCCGGGTACAACCAAATTTGCATCAAGGAAGACATCCCTAAGACTGCCTTCCACACTAAGTACGGTTCCTACAAATGCATGGTACTCAACTTTGGCATGACCAATGCCCCATCCACTTTTGTAACGTTCATGAACAAAGTGTTTGCGCCACACATAGGCAAACATGCTCTAGTGTACCTGGACAATATTATTGTCTACAGTCCCTTGGTGGAACAGCACCACAAAGACCTGGAGGAAGTCTTTGCAACCCTGACACGGCACAAACTGTTGGCCAAGCCCTCCAAATTCCATTTCTTCCAAGAGCAACTACCCTTCTTGGGACACATAGTCTCAAAAGACGGCATCAAACCCAACAGTCAAAAGATACAAGCCATCTGCAGGATGCCACCTCCCAAGGACAAGTCAGAACTACGCACCTTCTTGGGAATGGTGGCCTATGTACAACTCTTCATACCCAACTTTGGCGTCTTGACCACCCCCTTGTCCGCCATAACAGGCGCCAAGTCCAAGTTTGTATGGGCCCCCCAATGTGACCTCTGTTTTAGACGTCTAAAAAAAAGCTCACAACAGCTCCCATCTTACAATACCCCAAACAAGACAGAGAGTACCAGATGGAAACTGACGCTTCAGATGCATCCATTGGGGGGTACTACAAATTAAGAATAGTGATGGTGACTTCCTGCCTGTAGCCTACGAGTCGTGCAAGCTTACAGATGACAAGTGCCGCTACCAGTCCATGACAAGGAGCTTCTGGCAATTGTTCATTGTATAGTCAAGTGGTGTTGTTACCTGGAGCAACAAGAAGCCTTTGCCGCTCTAACCAACCATAAGTCCCTCATATATTTCAAAACACAAGTCAACTTATTCAGACGCCAAGCTGGGTGAATGGTGTTCCTAGAGCAATTTAACATGAACATCCAATATAAACCTAGCCAGAAATGGTTATGATGGACACCCTCTTGCGCCTATATGTGAGAACATCCAGAGGCAAAAATGGCCTAGACCCAGACTGGCTCCTCCTAGTACTTTGAACTAAAGACAAAGGTTTTCCTCCAGGCACCACAGACATTACCAGAGATATAGTTGTCAAGAACAAACACCTGTTTACAGACGTCTACAGAACACTCCACTAAAAAATGACATATGAAGTGACTATCCCCTACATCCCAACACAAAACAGTTTGATACCATCTTGTGTTATCATAGAGATCTAGGTCATACTAAGAGCTGGAATCTCTAAAAATTCTTGAAATACAAAGCCTGAGGGCAAATCCTATACCAAGACATACAGGAAGTACTCAACCAGTGTGAAGTATGTGAAATTTTTTCCAAAAGCAACACACCATCAAAATCTGTGTTACACATCCAAAACCAACTACCCTTTAAGGTTTGGGCTCTTGATATTATTGGCACAATGTCAGGGAAACACAATGATAAAAAACATATTATTACTGCTATCAACTTTGCCACCCAATGGCCAGTGGCGCAAGCTGTCAGAATGCACACCAGCAATGACGTGCAACAATTCATTGGCAATGAGAGTATCAGTAAGTTTGAAAGACAGAACTATTGATTACCAACAGAGGCAAGGATCTGACTTCAGAAGACACAAGCATTTACTTCACCAAGAACAGAGTGAAACATACAGTGATCACACCATATCACCCTCAGGCTAATGGCAGAGTAGAGCAGCTGAACAGGAGCCTTGTACAATCCCTTGCCAAACTCACCTCCAGGAGACCTGAGAAGTGGCACAAATATTTGGTGAGTGCACTTATTGTGTGTTACACACAGGTGAACAGATCCACCAGAAAGAGCCCCTTTGAACTTGTCTACGGAATACAACCAACCTGTGACAGAAATTCCATGATAGTAAGAAGCTGTTTCTAGGTGGTGAGGAATTACCACCCAAATCCACATAGAGTTAATGATTAACCACCAATGTGGCTTCAGATACTATTTTGTAAAATTTCCAATGGAGATACTAGGATTAAGTAAAAAAATAATCTTAACCAAAGTAGCCCAAGATAAATAGCCTGTGAAAGCATCAGAGTGTCTTCTGAATAAAATTAAGGACACTGAGATGCAACACAATTTTAAGTTTCAAAGACAGGGGGTACAACTCCAAGATTAGCAGGCATTAAATTAAAATTGGGCAGTGCCAACAACAAAGTTCCAACTGCAGGGCCCCATCTTCCACTAATGATTTGGCTGAGAATCAAATTGTAGGGGATGTAGAGCAAAAATACAACTACAGGATTTATTTTAAAAATGTAAGTTAGACCAAGGGATATATGATTTTTATTGAGTAAATTTCTGGGAGGACTTGACTCTTAAGAGTTGAAACAGTGAAAATTATTCAATATATATCAAAAATTGACTAAACAATACCGCCTGGATCTTGAGCTCCTATTCCTTCCACATTGTCAAGTGATTATCTGGTCCAGGTTGCAAAGAACCCTTGGGTGACCAATTTCTGATGATCATGCTGATAAATAAGTTCATATCTGGTGACCCTTAAATTACCTTGATTTATCAACTTCAACTTACATGGGGAATCAGATTTGACTGACAAGCTGGAGAAGCTGTAACCCATTTGCAATCAATTGTTTGATTCAAGTATGATAAATCAATAAGTTTTTTTAAAAGTTTTATGGCTTTCCAAGCTTTCCTACTTGACCAAATAATCCCTGGAATTATGGAACTTACCGTATTACAAATATTGTTCAAGCACTTACTGATAACAAGTTGGAAATACCCAACAAGATACCATCCTGTTATGACCCCCTAATACTCCATAACAACAGTGGCCAAAAGGAAAGGGAAGAGAAACACCAACAAGATATGTGTGTCTCCATCCAAGCAAGGCACAAAGTTGGTGACAAAGCATGGGTGATGAATACATACAAAAGCAAGCTGCAGCCTGAGAAGATGGGCTCTGTAATTTTGTTGAAGGTAAACAACAGAAGCACTTACCTAGTACAAGGACTAGGAAATAGTAAACAGGATAAAGTTCTACATCATACCCAGCTGTGACCCAACAAGGCCCGCTAGAAACAGCATGAGACTGTTCTCCCCGCATCTGACCAACAGCTGGTGCAGTACAGAACCCAAGATTCTGAAACCTCCCAGCAGACCTCCCTTCAGAGGAGGTCAACTCTCAGCCAGTGGGTGTCAAAACAATGGGGTCAACCTATGCAAGGGCTCTAACCAAGCAGGTTTGTGATACACAATACAACTTTCCAGTGATCTGTAGCCAAATGTGGAAGTTAACTTGAATTCCCAGAGACAGCAACATGTCCAAGTGATGATCCCATACAGTGAATACCTCAATTTAGCGCTTGACACATTACTAAGATCAAGCCACCCCCAACCATCTAACCAAGTGATCACCACAATCATATTCCTGATATCTACAGATCACAACAACTATATAATAGTTATCTCTCAATAAAGAACATTATCTAGCTTTAAATCATTTTCCCCATGTAACTCTGCTAAAACAGCACAGCTACAACATAAGTGTCTCCCTTAAATCTACTCATAAAGCATGGGCAGAGAAACCCTAAGTATAATGGTTATAAACTCAAGTGTATTTTAGCCCCAGCTGACCTTTGGATTCCAATACTACATGGTGTATCTGTCCCAGGGTACACCTTTACCATGGAAGAGCAGTGGTAGATACCCCTGTTAGCACCTCCCAAGGCATGAAGAGCAACCACCACCCTTGTAGTTGGGCAGTAAAGAAGACAACCAGCTATCCCTCTTAGACAACCATCACTTACTTGGTAAAATCAGTCCACACCTGAAGAATAGCTCCAAAAGCTTTTTATCACAGAGCAGTGGCGCAGCAAAGGAAGTCCAACCAGGAGATGGAGCCTTTCCCTGGGCTTGTTATCTGTAAAAAGATTCTCTGCAGGAGGCAGGGTAGCCATGCTGATTGAGGGGTGGGAACCCTATCAGAAGCTAACCTGCTAGCCTGGAAATTACCTAACATTATTGCCCTGTAGTATGGGGAGGGGATATTTTCAAAGGGATGCTGCAGGGGGTTGGGGCATGGCTCTAGGTGGATCACTTAAGAAGAAATTTGATCCTCCAGGGGTGAAGAAATTACCATAGAAGAAGGATGACTGGGCCAGGAAAATAAGTGGAGCTTTTATCTGGAGGACCCTTGTTTTAACTACATCTTAAAATTTTTAATGTGAAGAATAAGCTTTTAGGAATAAACCAGTAAGGGTCTGGGCCTTAACCTAAAAAAACAACTGGTCTGGGGCTTAAGGGAACCCACAAACATAGTTGGGGACTTAAAAGACCTCTGTGAAGGGACTGGAATTAAAGGCAGGGGTGGGAGTGACTCAGGAGTGCAAAAAGAAGCTTTGGAGACTTACTTTTGGCATGAATTACTACAATGGAAGAGGTATTGGAAGCTGCCAACTAACACTAAATAGATGAGAGGTTGGGGAAGCTACTAGCACTAGTATTAATACAGGAAAAGGGTTTATATGGAGCATCTGGCTCCAAAAAAGAGGGATGTATAATAAGTGGTAAATATGTTTAAACTTAAAGTTTGAAGTTGATCTTGACTTTAATTAGGTAAGCAAGGAGCCCAGAGGGCCTTGATTAATTTAATGGGAGAAGTTTTAAAGTCAGGTGCCTCTTCAGGAATTAGGGTCATGTGAGGGTATATGATTGGCTGGAATGGAGTTCTAGGCCCTAATGCCAACAGGTTGAGAGGGTTCTTAGGGGTAGGGAATATTCTATGATTAAATGGACAAGATTTTGGATGATAAATTCAACTTCTGGTGATAAACAAGGGTGTTGATATGGAAGGATCTATTTGGCTGTGAGTCATTTTTTTCAAACAATCCCTAACCCGGGAAAGAAGGCAATCTGATTCAATCAGTGTTTCCTTGGAAGCAGAAGTGATAAGCAGGGGAGACTGTGTAACTACCTTGGATGAGTATAACAATGCAAGTATCTTGGGCAACATTGGCCATGTCAGCACTATAGTAAAGTGATGTACCAGTTTTCAATAATGTTGTATTCTGGATGTTGACTCTTTTTTAAATAACAGTACACTTTACCCTGAACATTTTTAATATAAAAATATTTTGAAATACATTATTATACTAAAATGACCCCAGAGAGTTCAAAAATGCAATAAAAAATACCATAAGTAATAAGAATAATGAGATATAAGCAAGTATTTTTCAATTTACTATGTAAATTACACTATTTATTATAAAAATATTTTTCTATTCCAATAAAAAATAAAATTCTAATGAACCAAAAATAAAGGTAAACATAATATCATAGGTAGGACACAACCTTTCAAAAACATCATCTCAAATTACGCCATTTCAAAATATGCCATCTCAATGTTTAGCTATCTCAATTTTATAGTAAAACACCATTTCAATTTACAGCATCACAACTAAGAAAAACAGGTTTTAAAATTTTAGATTTTTTGAACTCCAAAAAAACCCAAAAAACTATCAAAAAATAAAAATTAAAAACATTTCTAGGCTTAAAAAAGCCTCAGAATTTCAAATCTGCAATAAAACAATGGGATTGCTTAGTGGCAATAAGGCTGCGTAAATCTCAAAAGTCAAAATATACACAAAACAACCATTTTCATTTATTATAACTATGATCTATACTTTAAAATAAGCAGATATTTGTACAAAATACTAAATAAAATTAAAACAATGATAAAATTAAAGGAAAGAAAAGAGAAGATAAAGTGGTGTTTATTGGAAATGGCTCAAACATTAGTAGAAAAAGCAACTGAGATAGCTTGGATATGCTCAAGCTTTCTATGCTTAGTATAGTATGTAATTAACAAACTTACTGATCTTTGTGTACTTTTTAACTGACTTAGTCTTCTTGGGGGTTGCCCTTAGTCTTCATGCCAGTCTTGAAGAGGCGGGCAGAGATAGCCTGCTGTGTTTTTAGATGCACCATTATCTTGTTGAATTTGGGATTTTGAACCCTGACCTTTGTAGCAAACTGGCTATACCACCCTTCAAGGGAAGAGGTGGTCTTGATTAACCCGTATTTGACCTGCTTATAGCAATTTTAGTGATTGAGTCACCGCCTTTTCTGATGCGGCGTGCTCTCTGAAAAATACCAACCCATTGTGTCAGGAATATTCCTGAAATAAATCAAATCCTGACTGAAGGGAAATGCTGGGGAAAGATAGGAGAATTCCCAATTCAAGAGGCCAAATTTGATAAAGAATTTCCCCCTTTATTTGGGGAAAATAAAAATCAGATTGAGGAAAAACCAGATTTTAGTAGGTGCTGGATTAATTTATCATCCAGGCAGGCGCCCACCACCACCACCTTGCAGACGCCCGCCACTCCCGCCAGCACCCTCTGCCAGCCTCCCTGCACCCAGCCAGCCACCTGCAAGCCCCCCACCAGCCACCTACCCGCCCAGGCAGGCACCAGCGGGCCTCCTGCCAGCCCCCACCCGCCAGCCAGGCCCCTGCTGGCCACCTGCTTGCCCACCCAGCTGCCAGTGTGCCTGCCCCCAGCCCACCTGCTCGCTCCCTGGGTCCCAGTAGGCTGCCAGCCACCCACCTGGGTCCCAGGGCCCACCCTACAACTAATCAGAAGTCACTGTTACCTGCAGCCAATCAGAAAAGTCCCTGGTTGCAGAGGGAAAATTAGTGACCAATTCCTGCCCTTCTTCTGAAGGGCAAATTCAAGTTTCAGAGGAAGGAAAATTTTATTCCTGTCATTTAGAAGGTGAAATTCAGGGATCAAAATTCAAAAATTATTCTGGCCCAACCAAAGGAAGTCCAATTCAAGTTTCAGATGTGAGCAGCAATTCTACCCATAGCCAATTGGATTATAAGTCGCAGTTCAAACATTTGAATCTAGACTCCAGCCAAGCCATGTCCTCCCAAAAAAAATAGATTCTGAAAGCCCCATGACTCTTCAACATCACCTGACTTCACATCCATAGGAAACCATTAGTTCTGGGCAAGAATGGCCAAGCCCCCAAGAGATTGTCAAAGAACAAGAATTAAGCCACATTCTAAAACCCCAATTTCCAATCACCTGGTCCAAACTTCTGGGCTCTCCAATCCCTTGCTTTCATTCCCACTTGCAAAGTTTTGCAAGTGGGAAGCACTATAAATAAAGGGTCCCTCCTCAGTAATAGCTTGTGCTATTATTGAGCTTAATACCCTCAATAAAGTGAAGTTCTACTTAAAACTTAAGTCAACTTAATAGTTAGCCCCAGCCAACCTCCCTCCAATCCAAGGAAGATGAACCATCTCATCTTCACAGCTGTGCTCACATCTTGCCTTGGGATTGGAGGCTATCAACAGGGGTCAGAGTTCTTTGAGCTCTCTCCAGAAGGACTAGGTCATGACCCTAATTACAATCCTGGCCAACCGAACTCCTCTCATACTGGACCCTGGCCTTCCCTAGTGTCTCCACATTCCACGCTCTCCATAGCAGTGTACACCTCCATGTACTACATATTGACCTACTTTGCTGGGAGCTTTGGAAGATACAATGTACATGCTAAGGTCTTCCGCTGGTTGATGACCATATATCCCATCATCACCACCCTGACCGGATTCCAATTTGCCAACCTACTACTATACCTGCTGCAAGTGGTACTCACAGTTTTGGGGTATTACAATTGTTTTCAAAATACACAATAAAGGGTGCAAAGGCTGCCTAGCTGGCTATGATATATGGGTTACAGAGTAGGGCATCATAGAAGGCATTTTTCTCCTTCTTTCTCACAAGGGCAAGGTCAGCAAAGTAATTGAAGACGTCCTTGGCCTCTTTTGAGCCTTTTGCGTTGACAATCTCATATAGATCTGAGCATTTTTTGAAGGCAGCAGCAGAGTGCCTGCTGAAAGTGAAAGTAGCATCCCTGGGGGGATCTCTTGAAGACTTTTATGAAGGCAGTTGCCTGAGTCTGTTGAAAATCCACTACCAAATATTTGTGATAGGGAAGGCTTTCTGCCTGCTTCCTGGTTGGGGTGGCTTACTCTTTTTGTGACTGGACCTTTTTCTTGCGCCCTCTAGTCTCTTTTGGCTCCTCTTCAATGGTTGGGAGGATCTCATCCAACTTAACCTTCAAAATTGAAAGAGCACAGACATAAGTTTCCTGCTTCTTATTTGGGAGGGGAAAAAGGCCAGGGGAAGAACTAGATTTCCCACCTGCCTTTGAATGTTCCAAAGCTGGCTAAATAGCTTTAGGCAGGTGGAGAAGGTCTAACTGCAAGCCAGGTCTTGCAGTTGAGAAGGTTGCAGAGATCCTGGGAGGTAGCAAAGCAAATAATTTACTCATGGGCATGTTGGCCGTCATTGTGAAGGAGGAATATCTCTTTATGCTGTGAAAGCTTCTGCTCCTTGGACAGAATCAACTGATTAATTGATGTAGCACTGACGCCTTCAGTGCTCAGAGCATACCTCTGATCAGTGAGGTATCTCTGCAATTCAGTGGCGCCACCAACAGTGGCAATTTGAGTGTTGTTTAGATCAAGGAGGGCATCATTGACCACCTCATTGGTGGTTTGGTCTTTGATGATTGGGATGACCTGGCAAAGAAACCAGCGGATCAGTTGATACAAGGGGTTCAAGGGATTAGCGCAGTCATGGCCTAAAGTTAACGCCTTTAATATTGTAAACCCAAAAGTGGTGAGCCTTGCTTGACACCCAACATTATCACATTTGTATTGATGCTGGTGTACTGCTTTTTTCTCGTTGTTACAGCTGAAGCTGTACCCTATATATACAAAGCTGGCACCCCCCTTCTTGGTCATAATTGGGTAGCTGGCAGGGTATGTGGTGGGCACAGCAAAGGTGCCATTTCAATTGCAGATATTGTGCACAATGTTAAGATCCCAGAGCTCAATTGGCTCATCAGCAGGAGCACCAGGCTCCTGCTCCTCTTCAGGCTCTGAGGTGAGATCAGAGTGGCAGTTGAAGTTGAATGTCTTCTCTTGGGGGTATGAAGGAGAGTAAACAAATGGAGAGTGGGGAGGGGTAGGACTGTTTCTGTGATAAAAATTTTGCGGGATAATAAGAATCTGCCTCCATGTGGTGGGGTATCACCCACCAAATCCACATAGAGTTAATGATTAACCACCAACGCAGCTTCAGATACTGTTTTGTGAAATTTCCAAATGAGATACTAGGGTTAAGTAAAATAATTAACCCCAACCAAAAGAGCCCAAGATAAATGGCTTGCAAGAGAATCAGAGTGTCTTCAGCATAAAATTCAGGACATTGAGATAGCACCAGATTTTCAGCTTTGACGGTAGGAGGAACAGCTCCAAGATTGGCAGGCATTGGATTAACATTTGGTGGAGGCAACAACAAAGTACCGACAGAGGCCCCATCTTCCTGTAATAATCTGGCTTAGTATTAAATTGTAGGGAATGTAGCGCAAAAAGCCAACTACAGGATGCTTTAAAATAAATATTAGACCAAGAGATATTTGATTTTATTGAGTAAATCTTTTGGGAGAACTCAACTCTTAAGAGTTGAAACAGTAAAAATTATTCAATATATATCAAAATTTGACTAAGCAATACTGCCTGGATCCTGGGCTCCTATTTCTTCCACATTTTCAAGTAAGTATCTGGTCCAGTTTGCAAAGAACCCTTGAGTGACCAACTTCTGATGACCATGCTGATTAATAAGTTCATATCTGGTGACCCTTAAATTACGTCAATTTATCAACATCAGCTTACAAGGGGATTTTGGATTCAACTTGCAAAATGGAGCAGATGTACCCATTTTTGATCAACTTTTTGATTCAAGTCCGTTAAACTGGTCAATTTTGTTAAAGGTTTCCTGGCTTTTCTAAGCCTTCCTACTTGGCCAAATGATTCCTGGCATTATGGAACTTACTGTGACAGTTTCTCTCTGGTTCAGGTGATAGAGTTGGGGTCTTGGGGGAGCTTTAGCCTTAGAATACTGCTTCTTTGGGGTAGTCTTGGCCTTTTTGGACTTGGGAGGAGTAACCTTGGACTTGGAGGCCTTGGTAGCCTTGGACAAAGCTTTATTGATTGACTTAGGAGGCATCTAAAAGGGAATTAGTATCAAAATATGATCAACTTGGGGATTGTTTTTAAAGAGATAATAAGAATGTTTTTAATATAAAAGTAGTCAATATTTTTACATATTCTTGTAGAAAAAGTCTTAAAATTAATAAAATCAAAAGTTCAATGTTTGTTTTATTGTAAAAATTAAACTTTTATTAGTAACACAATTAGGCAAAACTCAAAGTTTTGCCTGAAAACTTGCAGTCAAAATGGCATTTTTGAAGTGACATAATTGAGGTGCTGTAGCTCAAAAACATAGGGGGTTTGACCATTTTTATATTAAATTAATAAATTTCCAGTGGAGTTATCTCAACTGGGCCAAAGAGTAAAGCTTGAATTTCACAAAAACTAACTTATACAGTTGGGAATAAAAAGTACCCAGTTGTTTAGAGGAGGCCAAAAAAAATATATTCGCAAATTTTCATATATTTTCTTACGTTTTTTGCTTAATTGCTTTTGAACGTGAAATAGTACTTTTGAAAAGTGGAAAGCAAGAATTGCAGTGGGGAATTGATATAGCGTAGACTGGCGTCATATGTAATTTCCCCTTATTTCCCCTATTTATTGTGAGCATCAAATCAATTGGGTGATATAAAGCTTGGTGGAATTTGAAGTGATGTAAATTAAAAATGGCATAATCACCCCCATTCATATTAAAATCACTATTAAAGTATTTTATTAAGAGAACCCTTATAAACGTATCCATGTATAATAAAGTTATAAATTACATATAACAAAACTGTTTTTTACCCAGCAATGATAATCTCTAGAAGGACTATCATAGTGGCGTCTTTTTAGGTTGTTCCTTTTTATAAGTGTCTTAGATTAATACTGTAGAACATCTTCTGGCACTATACAACAGGCTTTATTTTAGTTTGAGAATAAACTTATTTTAGTTAAAGATAAATAGTGTGATTTGAAATGACATAAAGTCAAGATAGCATGAACACGCCCCACACTAAGTGATTTCATATGTAAATAAAGTTAGCAAAATAAGATTTAATTAATCTGAATCAAAGTGACAAAATTGATTTGGCATAAATTTGATATGCCGCACTATAAAAGTGTATGTAAATCTTAATTATTTTATTAATTATTTTATTTTGTGTGATTCCAAATCACTAACGCAAAAGGCGCCATCTTGAATTAAATCCAAGATGGTGTAATTTGAGATGCTGTTTTCAGAATGGCAGGTCCTACCATATCATAAGTTATACAAAATATAAGAGAATTCTATATTTTTATTATACTTTATATAAGCACAACTGAAAATATCCCATACTTTAAAGATAAATTAGCAAATTATAAGATGTTTCTTACAAAACCACATTGAAACTAAACATGAAACTTACCATTTATATCTAAAAAACTTGGTACAGTAGTTTTCAAGCCAGTTGAGATAAAAAAATTCAGTCCAAAAATGGAATCAAAAATTAAAGAATTTTTTCTAAATTACAATAGATCTGGATCCAACTTGATTCTGCTTTTAGACTGAGATGTGTTTGTTTTTAGACGGAGGTTTTTTGTTTATCTCAACAGGTTTGAAGACCACTGTATGATCCAAAAAACTAAATAGTGTAAGAATTCAAAAGTAAAAAGGATCCAGACAAAGCAAAGTTTATTGAGCCAATTGAAGCCACCAGCAAGAGCAGCTGCAACGTTTTCAAGGTGTTTTTTTGGTTTCTGCCCCCTTGTATTCTTTCTTTGCCACCTTTTGAACGTCCTCCTGGTAGTCCTGCTCCTTGGAATTTCTCTTTTTGGGAGCCACCCGGTTAGTAAGGTCCCAGAACTTGGAGAAAGTTCTTGCTCCTCTTGCAGCTTCTGGAAGAGCTTATTGAGCTTGGGGTTGGCCCCAAACTTTGCCTTCAGGTGTTTATGCCACCCCTCCAGGCTTGATATCATCTTCATCTCCCCATGGACACAGGCACTCTGGCAGTTTCCTGGTGCAGTGGCCCCACTCTTCCCTCTCCTGGCAGTCACCTTCTTACTTACCCATTGTCACTCAAAGTAATCAAGGTAGCCCTTGAAGATGGTGGAGTGCTTGTTGATGTAAGCATCCTCTAGGAGGGCCTCAAAGTCAAGCCCAGTATGCTCTGGCTGCTTAAACGCCAAGGCAGCAAACAGGATCATGACAAAGAAGTGCTTCCCTTTACCATCATTAAGATACTTGTCAAAGAGGCCCTTCTCACTCTTGGGATTCTTGATGAGGGCCTGTCTAAAATGAAAAAAGCAGCCCTGAACTTCCCCACTAAAGATGGCCTCAAAGGCTTTGAACTGAGCTTGCTCAAAGTCCATGAAAATCACCTTTGGCCCAAGTGAGCACGCATGAGCTAGCTGCTCAGCGGCCTGGGCAGACTCATCCTTATCAGGGGAGGAAGGGTTTGATCTGGTGGTGTGGGTGGGAGGGGGAGCTTGTTGATGGGAAGGGAGCTCAAAACATCCCGGAAAATCTTGAACGCTCTGGTGTAGACCTATATCTTGGCAGCAGGCAGGAGGAAGTAAACAAGGGGGATGATCTGGGTATTGAATCACTGGTGCAGGACCCAAAGCTTCTTAAAGAGGGTGGGTCATGTTGCAAATATGCCGCCACACAGTCAGGTGGTAGCAGTGTTCAGCCGCTCTAGGTTTTGGGTTGTGGTGTAGGCTATGATCCTATCCCAACTTCCTGTCCATTGTCATGAAGCAGGAGCATCTCACCATCCTCTATCTTCTTGAGGGCATTGGTGAGTACCAGGTCTTTGATGGTGGTTGCGCTCTTGGCCAAGGGGTTTGAGGCTTAACACCTATTGCTCACAAACTTGACCAACTGGATGTGGGTTGGCACCCTCTTGAGGTTGGTGGGGGGAGAAGTACTTGCAGGCAAGCACAGCCAGCTGGGTGGGGGAAAGGCCCTTGGAAGTCGGCATGATCTGAACAAGGTATCATTTCAGGAGATGGGCTATGGTAGTGTTGGGCATCACACAAGTGTGCTTGTCCTTGATGGGTTGAACCAAGTCCCAGGGCTCAGTGTTGAGCCGCACTGGGCAGTATCAGTCCTCACAGGTATATTGGCGGCTCTTAAAGCCCTGGTTGGCATTGTTGCAGCTGAAAATGTAACCATTAGCTACCATGGCCAGCCCACTCTTCACACTCATGATAGAAAAGTATTTTGGCAAGGAAGAGGGAACCTTGAATTTGCCATCAACGTTGCAGATGTTGTGGGCCAACAGAGGTTCCCAGGGGCCAGCAGGATCATTGCAGAAGCCAGGGAAGTAGTCAGGGCTCAGCTTGGAGTCATCCCCAGATGAGCTAGAAGGAGGAGAGTTTGGTGGGGAAAGCAGAAGGGGGCTTGTTGTGGTGCTTGTCATCTGAAGCCGAGTTATATAAACTGTGGTCTGTAAGGGAAGCATCAGATTTCCCTCCCCCAGTGGGCTGGGCTCTGCTTGGGGGAGGGCTCATGGGAGGGCTTTGGTGAGGGCTTGGGAGAAGGCTTAGAGGCAGCCTTTCTGGATGATGATGCCTTCTGCTTGGTGGCTTTAGTGGGCTTAGAGGGATGCTTAGTACCCTTCTGTTGCTTTGAAGTATCCTTGTCCTACAACAATAAGTAACAAGTTCTGAGATAAAGCCTTGTATTTAAAACCAGAACAAAAAGACTATAAGAATTATCTTATCTTAAATTTATACTTATAATACTTTCAGTGAAATTTAAAGTATAAAAAATACTGGAAAGCTTTATTTTATTAGAGATTTAAAATAACAAGCTAAGATTCAAAAGAAAAATTTAAAAGCCATAGCTTTAGGTATAAATTTCATTTCAAAAACTACAAAACTTGGAAGAGAAAAGTTAAAAATGCAACAGGGTAAAGCTTTGGATGTTTTTATCATGTTAAAGGTAAAGCTTCATACAGGAGAAGGGAAAGGCATTGACATTATGAACAAGGATCTGCAAAAAAGGCAAAATCCCCACCCACAATTAGAAGAATGTAGACATTTCCAGAGATGACATTGGCACTGCCAACATTTTCTTGAAAATCACTATGAAAAAACTTAGTCTGCTCAATTAAACTTAAGCCAGCAAGCAAATATGCTATGTTTTCTGTGTATTTTTGCTCACATGATAAATTTTGAAAAATATAAAAATAAGTCAAAAAATTAGCAAAGCTAAGTATTTCTTTGTTAAAAATAGTATTTTGGGGGTGGGAACATGATATTTTACCATAGTGCTTATGTACAGTTGTTAAGAAGTTGTTGTTAGATATCAAAAAAGTGAAGTGTTGACTTTGCCACTTACAACATCCTCAATAGGATGCAGCATAGTGATTTAGGCTCAATCACGCCACTCCAATTTGCTTAAATCCACCCCAGTGGATGATCACAAGCAAATAGACGGCATTTCAGATTGTCAACATTATTATTAATCATAAATTCCATAGTAGATTGCATGGCAGCCTACACTTAAATTATGGGATTGCTGTTAGCCGCCAATCTAACTAATATATTAACAACAGAATGAGTGCCACAGATAAATTTATAAGGTGACCATTTCAACAATCAGCTATATGCACAATACCTTTTTTGATATATTAGTTGTTTAAAAAAATATTTTTAAGTGCACCTTTCTTTTTTTATTGTAGATGCTTCAGTCTTGTTATCAAAAATAAGTTTGGCTTAAAAGGTGTCAACATTGACATGTTTACGCTGTGAAAAACAAATTTATAGAAAATAGGCTTTTATTAGTAAGTGTGAAAGGGAAGTTGGATCAGACCAAATCTTTTATTAAGCTCAATATTGAATTGTGGTGAAATGTGGCCGCAGCTCTGCCATGTTTTCTGGGTCTGCACCTCTGAGCGCTTTAATAAACAGGGATTGAGCTAGCGCGACTAGCAGGAAACATAGTAGCTTTCAATTTTTGAGTCAACAGTGACATGTTGACAAAGCGTTGGCATGGTCACTGTCAATATAGCGCTGTTGCTACATCTTGTATGTTGTGTGGGCTAGATCCTTGAGGGAGTTTAGAGGCTTGGTGAGAGTTGCTACCAATTTTCTGGTCTGGCAAGGAAGATAGTTCTATCCAAGGCTAAAGGGGTAAGTGAGTTTACACTCCCAGGAAAGCTTTTCACCCAGCATTAGCTCAACTATTGGGTATAAGGTGGCCTAGGGCTTAGTCCAGATATTATACTAGGACCACTCCCTTGATTTTCCAGAGATCTCCTCTTCTAAAGTTGCATAGCCTACATGGGCACTATGTGGTATATTTAAGCTATATAAATATCTTCTGTTATCCTCATAAGGATACCAATCACCTCCAAACCTTCCTTCCTGTATCATATACTTCCCAGAAGTATATGCATACCAATATTTTGAATTCACCCTTCTTGGGGCTTAATAGAAATATTTACCCTTGGTAGCTGATTTGGCATGCAAAAGTGTAAAGCGTCAAGTATGAAAACTACCTCCCGTTCAGTGCCATGTTATGCCTTCTCAAGTTCTTATTTCCGGGAGAACTTACAAAGACACCCATGTTAAACGAGGACACATGGTTACTCCGATCGTTTAAATATTGAAGTGGTCGGTTGCCATAGATCGCTGAACCGTAACAGTCGATAGGAAGTAATCCAAGTATTATACGTGTGAGATGTAACCCGTGCCAATTAAAAGTTTTTAAAAAATTATTGAGCATAAGTTAGCGTATATTATCCAAAAGTCAAGCATTGAGCTAGATAGGGTCAGGGATGCGAGCATAAGTCAAGTTTGGGGATCAAGGCATGTCATGGATAAGTTCCAGCTGGGTGAATATGCCATCTTTGGAGTCGGCAGGTACCCCTTGGACGCCCGCTAACGCTTCAACCAGCAGCTTCAGCTGGTGCTTTATCTCGCATACCTGGGTACGCTGGGATACTTGGGCCGCGCTCAAAGCGTTGAACTTCTCGTCCAGCCTTTTGAGAACCTCCTCGCATCTATGGACCTTTTCCGTGTTCTGCTCGATCTTTTCATAAAAGCTCTCGAACAGTTCCAAGGTCTTCAGTTGCGACTCTTCGCTGCTACTGTGGATCTCGTCACGGAAGCTCTTGAGTTGCTTTAATAAAGCTTGCTGTGAGACCTTGAATTGCTCCGTCATCTCTTCTTCGAAAGCTGCGAGCTGCTCTGGAGTAGCTTCCGATAGGGTATTCAGGTGCCGCGAGTCAAGGCTTTGATGTGACTTTGGGATGGAGCTGAATTCCTTCTGTTGACTCATGGCTGGTTGAGTGTTGCTGCTGACTGTAACAATGTCCTAATCCTCCTAGTCCTTTTGAGACCAGGATATCCCGAGGCTAACACAAGTGGATGTAGGAAAGAAGAAGCCAAAATGATTGAGGGCTAGCCCACCCGATATTGTAGCTTTCAGAATCACAACTCGTTGTTTATTGGCCAAGTTTTTAAATTGAGTTGATTTTGGCTTAATGAATTGCTTGAAGTTCAAGCCTAGTATCACATCGGAACCTTGATCCGACCCACCATTTTAAAAACGGTCAGCTGGACCAATCGTAATCAGCGTAGAAAACATTTTCCATCTAAATTTACGCTTAACAGCAGGGGTCTGGTTTAGCATTTATATTTGATGGATAAGGTTGTGGAGTCCCAATCCAGACTGAAGAAGCGAAGCTGGAGGGGTTTCCCGAAACGGTAACCTGCCGAGAAACGGAATGGAGGGGTTTCTATGGGTACTGGGTGAAACCTGACGTCATCGCTGCACCGGAGAACTTCACGGGAGAGATGCACAGCTCCGAAAGGAAAATGGATTGATTTGTAAATGATGGGATTTTGTTCAAGTTAGAACTTCGATCTAAGTAAATACCGTCAAGGCAGACATTAGATGGCTTCCCGGCTAAACATAATGTACTATTTTTATAAAAAGCATGGTGCCTCAAGGAGGAAAGCAGACAGCTTTGGAGCAAAAACATGTGGGTTCCCTTTGAAAACTGACGTTTATACCTCAATATCTCAGAAAAGAACCCTGAAGTGTTGATTTCAAAAACAAGGATATCATCAGCTCTATAAAAACCAGACCCCCCAAAGCTTAACCGCTGAATAAAATGTTAAGAATAAACCCCTGTTAGCTAGAGTAACCTGGAGAATCCAAAAATCCAAATAAGCTGGCCATAGCTGATTCAGAGTACAAGGACCTAGCTGAAAATGCAAAACTTAAATAAAATATCGTAAAGGCAAGAACTCCTACAGAACATACAAGAACCAACCCATACTGCATCGAAGGTATCTGGAATCAAGTAAACATGGAACCGGAAACAAAATTAAAAGCCGTGATATCTACTCTTTAAAGAAAATAACGTATATACCATCAACTACATGTAGAATCAAAGGAAAATGTGTTGGATGTAAAAAATGCTAAAATAAATAATTGTATATAGCCTAGAGAAGGTGTTCAATAGAAAAAATGGAAATTGTAAAGGTTATAAAGCTCATCAAAGCAAGGTATAAGTTTTTATGGTTAAATAATAGACCACATCTTCATCTATAGAAAGATAAGAAGTGGCTTATGGAAGTATTTGTTAGAATCCAAGGTTATTCACTGTTAATATATTGGACTTGGGATCAGTATT
>QTSX02005393.1:0-24886 GCA_014839935.2 Entomophthora muscae
GGCAATCCCACAAAAGTGATTTGAAATTTGGACCAAGGATTTGACAATCCCGCATTTTTACCTTCAGGTTCTGAGTTTATAGTATGTGCTCACAATTATTGGTTGTATATGTTAATTACTCAATATCTCAAAATTCTAGATTACACTATTTATCTTTATATGATGAGTCAGATAGCATAATAACATTTATAGATTTGAGCCTGCTATTAATATTCTTTTAACTTCATAATAGTTTTTATTTACACAAAATATTTAACTGATAATGAAAGTTGTAATTTTAGTTCTTTTACATTATTTAAAAAAGTAAATATAATTAAAAACTAAATTTTTATTTTTGGCTTAGTGAAAAAAATAAAAATAATCATTTTTAAGATAAAAATCTAGTTGAGCCACTAAATATTTAATCTGGTACTTGAACATAATTAAAAATACTGACCAATATCTTTGAAATTTTTTATTTTAATTTAAAAACTGTCTCTCCCAAACCATCATAAATTGATTCTGTCCTTATTTGCACCCAAAATCAAATCAATTTTGGATAGAGTCTTATCTGAACAAGGGTCATGAGGGCGCAGAGTTTGCATAAATTTACATTTAAAAAAGCTATTTAATGTTTTGAAATATGATGAGCTTACCAACTCTAATCTGAAGGAACCAAATTTCAAATTGCCTTGTTTAAACTTGTCGTCTGATACTCTGACACTATAAAAAATATACATCTTTTGTTAAAGCTTTCCTTTTTAAGTTTGCACTAACAAGTTTTAAGCAAACTAAACATGGCTGTAGGAAAAAACAAGTATTCCAACAAAATATGTTAAAAACTAACTTTATTAAGGCGTCTCTCCAAAGGAAAGAAGGGTCTTAAGAAGAAGACGTAAACCAATAAAATTTAATTTAAACTAACTGGGTTTAGCATTGATCCCTTTACCCGCAAGGATTGGTATGATATCAAAGCCCCTGCTATTTTCACCCACCGCAACATTGGCAAAACACTTGTCAAT
Source organism: Entomophthora muscae (assembly GCA_014839935.2). Classification (NCBI taxonomy): domain Eukaryota; kingdom Fungi; phylum Entomophthoromycota; class Entomophthoromycetes; order Entomophthorales; family Entomophthoraceae; genus Entomophthora; species Entomophthora muscae. The sequence goes on from QTSX02005393.1 coordinate 1,002, forward strand.
CGTTCTCAAGGAATGAGTAAGTTTTAAAAAAAGAAATTTGTACTAAAAGCGTAGAAAAATGCCAACGATTCTTTAAAGGGTCGTGTCTTTGAAGCTTCTATCGGTGACCTCAATAAAGATGAGGAAAAATTCCTTCCGTAAGATTAAGCTTAGATGTGAAGAAATTAACGGGAAAAACCTTCTCACTACCTTCCATGGCATGGACTTTACCTCTGATAAGATTCGCTCTCTCGTTAAGAAATGGCAGACATTAATTGAAGCTCACGTTGATGTCAAAACCACTGACGGATACCTTGTCCGCCTCTTTGCCATTGGGTTTACCAAGCGTCGTCCTGAACAGGTTAAAAAGACTACCTACGCTCAGGCTTCTCAAGTTCGTGCCATTCGCAAAAAAAATGTTCGAGATCATGACCCAAGAGGCTTCCTCTGTTGATCTGAAGGGACTTTTCTTAAAGTTTGCTCCTGAAGTTATTGGTTTGGCTATTACCAAGGCTTGTCACTCTATTTTTCCTCTCCAGAATGTTTATATTCGTAAATGTAAGATTCTGAAAGCCCCTAAAGTTGACTACACCAAACTCATGGAACTTCACGGTGAAGCTGGTGGAGATGATTCTGGAAACAAAGTCGCTCGTGGTGAATTTAAAGAGCCCGAGATTCTTTCTTCCGTTTAAAAACGAAAAATCCCTTTCAAACATTTGTTTTTCTTTCCGTTGATTCAGCTTCTACAAGTTTTTATTCTAGAACAAAAACATTTATATAATTCAAGTATTTATTATAAAGTGATGTTTTTAAAAGCTCTTATTGCATATTTTCTAGGAGTATATAGCCATCTTTTTTGGATTTCTTCAAACAATAAATAATATTCCTAAGTTGAAGTTCCTAGTATATATATGAAATTTTATTAAAATCCACTTCTCAAAACAACTAGATATTGTATTTTTACCAGTATATTTTTTAAAATAAATAATATTTTATGCTATAGGAATCTGATAATATTATCTTAGTAAAAGAGTATTTTTAAAGTAGTTAGTTTGATCATATTTGTGATGAATGGGGTTGGTGCTCTACCTTGCCACAAAGGCATTGGGCAAGGTAGACTAGGCCAGGCCCCAAACCACGGAGACCATTATCGACAGGAACCAGTTTCGGACAGGCGACGACCGCGGATTCTGGTAACTATTGAAAATAGTCAGAAGGATTGCAAAAGTGAGTAATAAAATTTGAAAAAAGCTTAGCTGAAGCTATTTCCTTAACAACAAGAGAAATTGGTTTCTGCAAAATTTTATTTTTTTCGAATTTTAAAATCAATCTCAAAATGTTGATTTTTTATGCCAATCTGTTGTTTTTGTTGTTTTTACTCTTATTTTATTATAAATTTAGGAAACCAAGATAACTTTCAGGAAGCTATCATGATAGGTATTTAGGGAAAAATATAAAAAGTCCATAATGAATATGGAGGAAGAGAGATGATTGGATAAAGGACAGAAAAGGGAAAATATGTTATCCAATAGTGGGTTTTCAGAATCCAACTTTGTCTTTTGGGTTTGTTACAATATTGATATTTATTAATATGATAAACTGTTTTTAAACTATGAGCCCTGGTTTTGAATTATACTGATATATAGATATTAAATTTGCTTTAGTAAGTATAATCAGTTTTAGTCAGCTTTTGCTATAGTAAGATTATAAGCTACAAAGAAGCAAACATGTTGGTAACTCTGTCTTGATTTGTGTCAGGATCACTCCTGACATAAGCTCTGAATAAGGATCAAAGCAAAAAATAAGTACAGTCTAGTGCAAAAGGGGAAGAATCACGAAATGCCTGATTGAGATGCCATTGCTTCATTAAGCATGATGTCATAGTTGCATAGATGACATAATTCATGCAATCATATCTCAGCTCTTAATCAATGGATGCCAATGCCCAAACCCGCATTCAAGAGCTCTCAACAGCGCCTACAATTTATATTAATGAATTAAGCCAGGTCAAAAAGGCCAATCAAGAGCTAAATTGAGAAAAAGCAATCCCCCTGCATGAACTCATGTTGCATGAAATGATGTCATTCATGCAAGTGTATCTCAGCGAATACAAAATCAAAATGAATGATCAACCACTCATTTTGAAGCTCTTTGTATTTTGAGCATTATTTAATAATGAATAAGTACCCGTTAAGAGACCACCTTGCACATAAAACCAATTGGAATGCAAAACCTTGAGAGGAACCAATCAGATAAGTCCCAGAATTAGAGGATAAAAATAAAAGCAGGCCATGCAGCCCTTGAACAATTCAGGAACAAAATCCAAACCCTGGCCATCAATTCTGGAACCAACCAATGGGGATCCAGGGCCCAGACCACATGGCTTGTTCCAGACTCTTGCCAAACCTTACTACCTAGCCTAAAATTAGACCTCGAGGAAGACTTAGGCTCATTTTCCCTCATGATAGTAAGCCATTGACTAAAACCAAGAATTGACAATTCAGACCCAGATAGTAGAAGAACAAAGGTTTGACTATATTCCAAATGCCTGATTTCAATCTTCATCACCCAGTCTTTTGAGATTCTCCATTCCCTGCTTGCACTCCCACTTGCAAAACTTTGCACAGTGGGAGATACTATAAATAAACACCCTATTAATATCTGATAGCTAAGCTATTATTGAAGTTCAACCCAATCTCTTGCTATCTATCTTTCTCTTTAATTATAGAAAGTAAGTTCTGCTGTGTCTTTACAGCTGGGCTTTACATTTGTATTGATTAGTATATATTACTAAATGAGGCAAATTTTTCTTAAGTACAAAAAATAGAAACTAACTGAACAATATACTTAAGGTATGAAGATGACAGCTCTGATAATAGTAATTCTAGATACAACTTTATTTTAGCTTACTAAAAGTATATAATAAATCTACATTTGAATTTTATGATGCATCTGTCATGGCTAGGTGTAGTATCATACCAAGGCAACATGAGAGGAGTCCACCCTTCAGGATATTGCGACACCAAAGCCCAATACAGGAAGGGCAAGGAGTGAGACAAGTACAGCATACCAGCTGTGAGTGGACAGTAGGCACCAAGGTGAGGCACTACAACCTCAGCAAGACTAAGAATAGTCAGAATGACCATTTCATATCTGCTGTGGTCATAAGGGATAACCCCAGAAGAGGGTTGAGGGATTGGAGGAGGAGTGGGAGGGATGTAGTTGCTGGTCTGTCTAGGGCTGGGCCCTGGCTGGTAGTTCATGGTAATAAGTTCTACAGTTTCTACTAATGAAAGTGCTGGTGACTGAGCTGGTTGATATAGGATTGTCCAAGGTGATAAAAGAATATGAGAAAGGAAGGCAAAGACTACTCTATGGACCATATACTTTATTAAACGTTGTCTGCGTCTGTCTTGATTGCAGGAAAGCGGGTTTTATATCACTTATCTGGTCTTCCTTGGAAGCAACTACTGGCAGCTCCTTAGAGTGCTCTAGTAGTCCAACTTTTGGTCACAGGTACTTTGAGGATGAAGATGAAATTCTTGAAAACAGGGGATATGGTCCCAAGAATCTTAGACTGGGTTGGTGGAGGGAAGTTCTCTGAGCTTTGGCCATTGAATTGGTTGATTAACTCATGGCTGAGGGGAGTTCTGGGGTCTGAGTTTGGCTCATCTGGTTTCATCTTGAGATCAGCTGGATTGCTGAAAGCTAATTGGTGACTAATTATATCTGGCTTAATCATTAGAGGCTGAGATTGCTTGGCAGTTTGGACTTGCTTCTGGGTAGAGAGATTATTATTTGCTGATGGATACTCCTGACTGATTGGCTTTTCTTCTATTCCTGACCTAATGAAACAGTTTAAAGCTGCAGGCATTGTGGGGGTTTTAATAGCTTGGGAATTTTCTCTGGCAGAATTTATGTGATTGGCAGAGAAGACTGAAACATCTTCCTGCAGGTAATGCTTCATGACATCAGTAGGTGAAGTGGCATTGAGTTTTGAACTAGAAGGTTAGATGAGGACAGGAGCCTTAACTTCAGGAGGACTGGTTGGCTGGGGTGAAACTGGGACTGGTTTACTTGCCAAGTTATTCAACAGACCCAGTTGATACTGAATCTGCTGAACAACCCAGAAAAAATTATTTATTGTTAGGTGAGAGCCACCCAGCTCATTTATGGCATCAGAGCTGGTGGCTTTACTACCGTTGGAGGCTGCTAGCCTCCCAGGGCCAGTTTGTATCAACAGCTTTTGTTGTTGGAAGCAGATTGAAGCCAATATCTCTTTTGAGAGTTGGTTTTCACCTGCCCTGGTGGCTTGTAGGTGGTTTGAATCCCCCAGCAGGTTTACACAGTTGCCCGCGTTTTTGCTTTATAGCAAATGTTGCAGGTTCAACTCCCGGGCTCAAATTTTTAATGTTTGCGGCCCTTACAGCATCAGTTTTCATTATGATTAAGTTTGTCTTATGGTTCACATGTGTGATTAAAGCTTAAAATAAGAGCTTGTTCTGTTGAAGGTCTACAAGCAGAAATGGTCAGCAGACTATCAAAAGTAAACAAATAATTCATGTTGTTCATGATTAGTTTCTGTTTAAACAGTCTATCTGAATTCAGCCTCAAGGCTCTTGCTTGAAACATGCTTTTATTATAATTAAATGAAAATATTTTTGTTAGTATATTATTATATGATATTATTTTTTATAATACATGTTGGGCATATAAGGAGAGAGTAACAGACTGTCAAAAGCAAACAAATAATTCACAGTGTTCATGATTTGTTTCCTTTTTTGACAGTCTGCTTGGATCTGACTTCAATTGTCTTGCTTAAAATGAGCTTTTAATAGAATTAAAAAAATGTAGTTCAGTTAAATAACTCTTTTATTTAAGGTTAGACAATAAAAACACATATCTAAGGCTTTTTATTAATGACAATGTTCAGGATGAAGTAAAACTTCTGAATTGTCATGGCCTGGGTGACTCTCAGGGGAACCTTTGGTCGAGGGAAAGGGTCGAGCCTGGAAGGCCCAGTAAATGACAGGGGCCATCCACATCACATAATTGGCAGCAGTAGCCCAAGGACGCCATACTCCCATTGTCATGGTAGATTTTTAATGCCGGGTATTGTCTGTCCAAGTAAGAAGGCTCAGAAGGCCGGAAAACCTATATTAAAATTGATCTAGTTAACGGATTTAAACCAAACAGTTGATCAAAAATGGGTCACAGCTGCTCCAGTCTGCCAGCTGAAACCATCTCCCTCTTTCAAACTGACGTTGATAAATTGATGTAATATGAGGGTCACCCAATATGAGCTTGTTAATCAGTATGGTTGTCAGAGACTAGTCACACAAGGGTTCTTTGCAATCTGGACTAAATACTTACTTAGCAACGTAGAAGAAATAGCAGGTCAAGACTCAGGTGGTATTACTTAGTCAATTTTTCTGATATATATTGAATAGTTTTCCCTGTTTCAACTCTAAGAGTTGAGTCCTCCTAAATTTACTCTAAAAATCAATTATCCCAAGTTCTAAATTTTAAATTTTAAAAATGCATCCTGTGATTGGGCTGTTATGGTATATCCTGTACAATCTGATTCTGAACCAAATCATTTCAAGAAGATGGGGCCCAGCATCTGGAACTTTGTTATTGGTGCCTTCAAATGTCAATTTCATGCCAGCTAATTTTGTAGCTCCTCCCCCATTCTTGAAACTAAAAATTGTGTCCCTTCTTAATGCCCAGAATTCTACGCTGAAGATGCATTGATGCTTTCCCAGGTCATTTATCTTGGTTTACTCTGGTTAGAACTACTGGTTCTACTTAATCCTGGAGTTACAATTGGAAATTTTACAAAAAAATATCTGAAGCCGTGTTGGTGGTTAATAATTAATTTTATGGATTTGGGTGGTAATTTCCCATCACTTAGAAACGGCTTCATATTATCCAGTGATTTCCGTCACATTACTCAACTCTTCTACGTCTGAGTTTTTGAAAGCAGTTTGTCATGAATTTGTGTTTTTTTCTCCTGCTTTGTCAAGATATCTGCGTTTACTATGTTTATTTGCATCAGTTCATTTCTAAGTTTTCAGTTTGGGCTTTTATTTAATTTGTGGTTTCTATCTCTGGTTGCAGTTGTAGAGACTGGATCCTCTGTTTTCTATTTCCGCTGTGTCATGTTATTTTGGCGTCCAGATTATTTTCCTGCTCCACCCACTGATGAAATTTTGCGTAAAGTTTCATCAGCATTATCATTTTATTCTGGCTCTAGCCTTAGTCACAAATCCCAAGTTTACCACATGATGACAAAGGTTTCTGAAGATACCTGTAAATGGTTGTTGTCTGCAGTGGAGCGTAATCCATGTGTTTTAACTGAGATTGCATCTTTATACCCCTTGTTAAAAAATTTGTGTGTATCTATTGAGGAGCTCAAAGTATATTGTAAGCTGTACGCCTTCTATCAGGGTACAACTCCACTTTTGGTATTTCTTCCTCAGTTTCTTACCTACTGCCGTACAATTGATGTTCCTGAGGTGAATAAACTCTCAGCGTTGTGGTTAGCAGTTGACCAGACTGCCCAAGATTTGGCAGTTTGGGATTCCTTGTTAACCACAACTGAGGCCCTGGTAAGCCAAATTCTTTCTCTGGTCCCAAATCTGTCTACTTTCAAACAAGGTACATTGGCAATTGAAGATAAGCCCGCTGCGCGCTCCTGGTTTTCTGGTTCTGGTCCCATGATAGTTCCTTCCAACCAAAGCCAGGATTGTTCTCCCCCTAGCTTGTCTCAGCTACAATTGGCGGTGGTGGACAAACCTGGTGATGTGAAGGAGGTCCCCATAGTGTCTGGTCCTGATAGTTCCTTGGCAATGCTTCAACACGTTGTACCTGCAAAATCTTCTGTGATTACGTCCGAAGAGTTGCCCCTTGTGCCTATTGATTGTGATAACCCCGTTCTTCCGGCTGCTGTCCAAGAAATGATTGAGCATTACTTCCAGGAGCATCCTGCCTCCTTAGCTGCTGTCTGTACTGCCAATGAAAACAAGACCCTGCCAAGATTGCTATCTTTGCTGCAAATAAATCTACTTCTGGTTACTTCTTGTTCTATGGTAGTATTGATAATGGTCAGACTATCTATCAGCCAGCTATTTTGTTGAATATGGGTGCTTCCAAAAAATTCATGAGTGTGAAGACTGCCAACTTGCTACAACTCAAGTACCACCCAGAAATGCTTGTTAGGGGTGGGAACTGTCAAACTTTTCCCTCTTTTCAGCTGAAAAAGCCAGTTACTTTTGTAGTTGCAGGCCAGTCCTTTACTGCAAGGTTTTCCGTTTGCTCTAACCTGATGTATCCTATAATTTTGGGAGTGAGTTGGTGGAGAGATCATAATGTATCAACCTTACTGGAGAAAAATGAGCTGCAGGTGGAACATTCTTTGGGTATAACTATTCATATTCTGCTGTTGGATATGTCTGAATCAGAGCAATCATCACAGACCATACAATTGTTTTCTGTCCCTGTCCCCGTAAGTTTGGATTTACCAGCATGCTTACAACCCTGGTCTGCGGCATTTGACGCCACCAGAGGCAAGGTCCTTCCCAAGCACACTCAGTTTGACTTTGACTTTAAGGTTACTGTTGATCTGATTAGAATTGCGTCTCCTATTTACCCTTTAACCTTGAAGGAAGACACATGTTTGGAAGAGTGGACTTGTAACATGTTGACAAAAGGCTACATTTTCAAGAAGGCTTTGTCAATCTGCTCCCTGTTATTGTTTGTTCAGAAGTCTGATGGGTCCCTTTGTCCTTGTGTTGACTACAGAAATTTGAATAACATTACAATTCCGGATCCTTATCCTTTACCCCTTAAAGCACAGATCTCTAGGTGTGTTGAGAAGGCCAAGGTATTCTCAAAACTGGATCTATTGAATGCTTTCAATAAAATCAGGATTGCAGAAAGAATGGAATGGTTAACAGTATTCAAAACAAAGAAGGGTATGTTCCAGTTCTGTGTAATGCCTTTTAGATTGAAAAATGCTCCGGCTTGCTTTCAGCAGTTAATTGATTCAGTCCTGGGGGATCTCCTAGGTGTTTGCGCCATCACATATATGGATGATATCTTAGTGTTTTCTCTGGATGAGGAGTCTCATAAGGCTCACTTGTTGGCAGTTGTAGAGCGCATTCTCCAAGAAAACTTGATCATCAAAAGGAGTAAGTGTGAATTCTTTAAACGTAAGGTTACTTTTCTGAGTAATATTATCTTTGAGAATGGCCACACCATTGCTCCTGACAAGGAAGCTGCAGTTTGAGAGTATGCTACGCCTGTGACAGTATCCCAACTTTGTAGTTTCTTGGGTACATGTACGTTCTTGAAGAAATTCACCCCTCATTTGTCTGAGGTGGCTGCCCCTTTATATTTGGCTAGTGGAAAGACAACTTTAGACTGGACGCCTGAGTGCGCAAGTGCCTTCTCAGCAGTCAAGGCTCTTTTGTTGTCCTCCTCAGTGCTAAGACATGTGGATCCTGAGCTTCCTTTTGTGGTTTCCACTGATGCATCTAAATACGCTGTGGCTGGTGTGCTGTTGCAGACAGCTAGTGATGGGATTGAGAGACCTGTAGGGTATTTCTCCCAGAAGATGGAGGCTTGAGAACACAACTACATGATTTACAACAAGAAATTGTTGGCTGTTGTGGAATTGTTAAAGCATTGGCATCACCATCTCATGTTGGCACGTCATCCATTTGTAGTAAGAACTGACCACAAGGCTCTTCTATACTATTGACAACCCAGAGTTTTGTCAGGTCATCAATCCAGATGGCATGGTGACCTGTCAAGATACAAGTTCTACTACAAGTTTATTAAGAGATCTGACAATCACTTGGCCAATGCACTAAGCAGGAACCCTTCCCATCTCCCAGATGTTAGTATGAATGCCAAGTTTAACACACATATTATGATTCCAGACAAGGCTGTGGTGCCTTTTGTCCTGTCTCTGCCGGTTACGTTGGCTACCATGTTCTTAGCTGAGGGCGCAAACCTGGACTTGTATTCCAAGGTCAAGTTTCTGCAACCTTTGTCCAAAGGCTATGATAGGCTATTAGAGCTAGCATGCACAAACCCAGTGGGTCAGCCTCAGGGTTATCATAAGATTGGTTCAGTCCTATATCATCAAGGTTGCTTGTGGGTTCCTGAGGGCACAATTTGGGATGAAATCATGGAGGCTAATCATACCTGTCCAACGGCTGGTCACCCAGGAAAAAAAAAAGTGGAACTAATCTGCTGCCAGTTTTCCTGGAAAGGTTTAACTGTGCAGGTAGCAGTCTTTATTTGAGATTGCTTGGTATGTGTTTGATCCAAGGCCAGTCAGAACAAGACAACTGGGTTATTGGTTTCACTATAGCCTGCTGCGGGACCCTGGACGTCTGTGTTGGTGGATTTCATCAGTGAGCTTCCCAATTCCAATGGGTTTAACGCAATTGTGGTGGTAGTCAATTGTTTCACAAAGATGGCGCACTTTGTACCTTGCTCAATCACAATTACTTTGGTGGAGACAGCTAGGTTGTTTGTGAATAGAATCTTTTCCTTACATGGCATCCCAATGGAGATTGTAAGTGACTGTGGTCCTCAATTTATTGCTCAGTTCTGGGAAGCCTTTACTGGAATTCTTGGAATCAAATTATGCTGTTCCACAGTCTTTCACCCCAATCTTATGGACAAACAGAGAGGGTAAACCAAAGTTTGGAGGTCTACCTACGCTGCTACACTAATGCGCAATAGGATGACTGGTGTGATAATTTACCCATGGCAAAGTTCACATATAATAACACCCTGCACACGTCAAATCAAGTATTGCCATTTTATGCCAATGTGGGTTACAATCCTTTTTCTAACATGGGCCCTTGTTTGGTTAGCATTGTGGAAGCTGCAACTGATCAAGACACTGCATCAAAGCAGGTCCATCAGGAGCTTCAAGTTACTCTTGCTGCTGCTGTGACAACTTATAAGGAATACACAGATTGTAAGCGCCAGGAGGGGCCAACTTACAGGCCAGGTGATCTAGTCATGGTTGATGCTTACAATATGAAACTTAAGGTTATCTGTTGTAAATTAGGTCCCAAGCAAGTTGGCCCCTTCAAGGTAGAACATCAGATTGGTCCCTCTGCCTATTGAATAGATTTAACTCCTGCTTTCAAGATTTTTCATACCTTCCATGAATGTCTTCTTACTCCCTTCAAAGGAACAGAGACTTCCTCTTTCCAACCCATTATTATGGAAGGTGAACCTGAGTATGAGTTAAATTGTATTCTGGCTTCCCGCAAGAACTGCCACCGTTTGGAATATTTAGTGTCTTGGAAAGGTTATCCTGATTCTGAAAACTCACAGGTTCCCCACTACAATTGTTCAAATTCCTCAGATCTGATCCGTGAGTTCTACAAGCGCAATCCCACTGCTATTGGTCACCCTGAACTTGCCTTAGCTGTAATGAAACTCCCATCTGCCCATAAGAATTTCTCCTTATCCCATCTCCCAGATGATGGTATTGTGCCCAGGGATAAAGCAGAGGGTAATGTCATGGTAGATTCTATAATGCTGGGTATTGTCTGTCCAAGTAAGAAGGCTTGGAAGGCTGGAAAACCTATATCAAAATTGACCAAGTTAACGGATTTAAACCAAACAGTTGATCAAAAATGGGTCACGGCTGCTCCAGTCCGCCAGCTGAAACCAGCTCTCCCTTTCAAACTGACGTTGATAAATCAATGTAATATGAGGGTCACCCAATATGAGCTTTTTAATCAGTATGGTTATCAGAGACTAGTCACGCAAGGGTTCTTTGCAATCTGGACTAAATACTTACTTAGCAACGTAGAAGAAATAGCAGGTCAAGACTCAGGTGGTATTACTTAGTCAATTTTTCTGATATATATTGAATAGTTTTCCCTGTTTCAACTCTAAGAGTTGAGTCCTCCTAAATTTACTCTAAAAATCAATTATCCCAAGTTCTAAATTTTAAATTTTAAAAATGCATCCTGTGATTGGGCTGTTACAGTATATCCTGTACAATCTGATTCTGAACCAAATCATTTCAGGAAGATGGGGCCCAGAATCTGAAACTTTGTCGTTGGCGCCTCCAAATGTCAATTTCATGCCAGCCAATTTTGTAGCTCCTCCCCCCATTCTTGAAACTGAAAATTGTGTCCCTTCTCAATGCCCAGAATTCTACGCTGAAGATGCATTGATGCTTTCCCAGGTCATTTATCTTGGTTTACTCTGATTAGGACTACTGGTTCTACTTAATCCTGGAGTTACAATTGAAAATTTTACAAAAAAATATCTGAAGCCGCGTTGGTGGTTAATAATCAATTCTATGTGGATTTGGGTGGTAATTTCCCATCACTTAGAAACAGCTTCATATTATCCAGTGATTTCTGTCACACCCATGTGGGGTATCACTTGCTCAGTGAGCCCCAGCATGGTCAAATAGGCAAATCCAAGCTTACTGTAGTCATATGATGAAACAGAAGGAATGAGAGGAAGTTCTCCTGTGGCGGTGCTCATGGTCAGGCTTGACTGGGCAAGTTGTTGGAGCAGAGGAACACCAGGAAAGGAGGGGCGCGGTGTGGAAGCAGGAATTACTTCTTGGTCCAGCACTCTAGGAGATGGGGTAAAGGCTGGCAGTGGTTGGTTGGAGGCAGCTAGAAGTTGCTCTGTTTCCCAGCGCTGGCGTTGGTACTGGAGGTACCCTCTGTTTGAAAGCACCAGCAGTATAAAATTTGTAATAATGTAATAAACCCCTGCAAAGTATAAATGCTCAATATGCATTAACCAACAAAGTTTATTAGATGAAGATGTCAATAAAGAAAGGGGATGTCAGTGTTCCCAGCTATATCCTGCTGGGAAACTGCAATTGGACTTACTGGCAACTTCTTATTGGTTGTCAATGGGCTATTCTAAAGCTGGGCCCCATTGGTGACTCCTGATTTGTCAGTTAGATGGATCCTTTCATTATTTTTGCCCTGGGGAAGCTGGTAGGGGGATTTTGGTCCATTTGGCAACCCAAGCCCCCAATTCTGGGTTTCAGAGGGTGTGGGCCAATTAAAATCTTTTTTGATTAGCTTTAGGACAGTTTCCAATTGCCCCCAGGCTTGGCCTTGACCAGGGTTCAATTCCCCACTTGGAATTAAAGTTTCCTTTGGGTAAATCTGCGTAATCAACAACACAATCAATTGGTTGCGCAATTGCTCAATTGCAGGAGTTGAACCTATGTAACATAGGGTTTTGTCTGGCCCATTCTGGGCCCTGTCATGAATATACAACATTTTGAGTCTGGCCCTGATTATGATTAAGACCAAGAAAAGCTGCTATCCCCTGAACATTAATAGTGTAAAAAAATGCAGCATATGGGTCATTATTTTAGGGATTAGGCTATTTTTCAACACACATGCTGCCCAAGTTGCAGCATAACACAATTCAATTTTGAAAAAATCAAATTACAAATGTTTATATTTAAAACACTAATAACTCAACAAAAAGTTAATGTTTTTCACGCTGTAAACTATAAAAATGAAGCTAAGAATCTTATTTTTCTATTAGTGTTAAAATATTAATACATATAGTTTATTAAATATTAAAGAGAAAGCAATTTAAAAGTTTATATGTCAGATTTTATTATATTATTTTGATAATGAAATAAAATAGATTGCTTTAAGCTTAAAAAGGTTAATTATTTACCAATTAAAATATGCTTTTTTATTTGACAAAATCAAAGATAAGATCAAGAGCATTATTTCTGCATTTTATTTTATTCAAAAAGCTTAATTATTTAGGATTTTATGGTAGTTTGAAGTTAGGACGTTAATTTATTTGCTGTTTAGATGAATTTTGAGGTTCAAGTGAACTGCAAACCTCAAATTAAGCATTTTTTAAATACAATTCTTTGATATTTTATCATTTTAAAAACATGCAGAACAGTTATAATTAAGTTAATACATCATTTTAATTGATTTTCATAGATTAAAAAGAGGATATGATGTAATGTGATGCTTAGCTGATACACATATATCACTTGTGCATGAAAACTGAGGATTTCATTTATTCTAGAAATATAAATTCAAGTTGAAATTGTAAATAAAGCTATCACATCATTCCTCTTAGAATGATGTCATAAGGCTTGGTATATAAGAGCTAAAGCACCACCTAAGGTTTACTTCAAACCATCTTCACAAAAAGATATAATTCCTGCAACCAGCACTCTTTTGCAAGGCATCTCTACAAAGCATCTCTTTATCAGCAATCACAAATCCAATATTATGGAATCTGTTAACTTTAATTATTCCATGAAGCCATTTTCCTCACTGGGAGCATCAACAAAAAGGGAAAGAATTGATATGCTAAAAAAGCATTCCTCTTTGTTTCTGGAGGCAATTTTAATTCCATAATCAATCACTTCCTCACTCAAACTGAGTTTGGAAAAACAGAGTTCATTCCTTTAATTCAAAATCAAAAACTAAATGGGGTAATTGACAACTTAAAAAATCTTCTAAAATCTGCTCCTTAAAAGCATCTCCTAGCCTTGAGATATCTGGTTACTTCCAGTTACTCTTTAAAAGAGCTTACTGATATGGAATTTAATATAACCAAAAGATAGTTTGAATACTCAAGAAAAATAAATAAAAATAAAAATGTAAGCTTAAACAAAAAAGCCAAAAAGATGATAACTATTTATTAAAAAAGAAATAATCAAAAAAATAATTAAAAAACTACTGGAAAATTCTTTTAAAACAAGCCAGTTTACAAAAAAGCACCAGAAAAAATTTATAAAGACATTGAAAAGGAAATGAATGAATATTCAACTGAAATAAAATATTCTCTATTAAAAAATATATGAAAATATGAAAATAAATAATGAAATTTCAATATCACTTTCAACTTATTATAAATTAATACTAAAAATATAATAAAGAGTAAAAAATAAACTGACATGTGTAATATTTGTAACTTAAAATCATCCTTAGAAAAAAGAAAAAAAGAATTTGAAAGTAAAAACTTATCATTGCAAGAATCCATAAACAGTGACTTAAAAGCTATTAATCAGCACCAAGTCTTTTATGCTCATCAAAATAGGGAATATAAGAAAGATATCAATTAATTAGATAATTAATCATGTATTGTAGTTATAGATTTTAAGGAAAATTTAAAAGTTGGTGGTGGTCCAGTTGAGACCAATAACTGTTTTTATTTCAAAAGATCTATTTCTTTATTAGGGTTTACATTGGTATTTAAAGAAAACAATAAAGTTAAATATGAATACCATGATTTTTTATCTCAAATATTGTCTCATGATTCTTTATTTTCAGGTGAATGTCTAATAAGTCTTCTTAAATCAGATAAGTTTAAAAAAATAAATAATATCAAAGTATGGACTGATAATGGAAACCATTTTAGATCCTATGAATTCCTATATTATCTATTTAAAGAGGCACCAAAACACATTAAAGGGTCTATTAAATACAATAGATTTGTAGAATGTCATGGAAAAAGCATTGTTGATGGTCACTTTGGTGTAATATCAAAAAAAGTTAAAGAGAAATAAAATCAGCTTTATATTAAGAATATAAATGATATTAAAAATATTTTTGAGCAAGAAAAAAAAAGAAAAGAGTTATATAAATCAGCGCTATCAGGCTCAAATATTTCTCAAAAGTCATTTTTTTATATTTATGAGAGAAAAGTTAGGCCTATAAGGAGAGAGCTCAAAGTTAGAAATCTGCACATTAATCTTTCATATTTGATGAAAGATGGGAATTTGTATACTTCACCTTTTTTATTTGAAAGTTTCTCAGAATATTCTGAGATAACTTATCATTTGAAATCACGTGATGATACCAGAGAAACAAAAATATCAGAAGATGCTAGTAATGTATTAGGGCAAGTTCATGAAGTAGGGCGGTTTACTAGAGGGTGTATTTCAAATATAGTTATTAGTCTTTCAAAAACAACCTCTTTTTTCTGAAACAAATTAAGAATACTTATGATGGGCCAAAGATAGGGTAATAGCATTTATAGCTTTGGGGCTGCTATTACTCTCCCATGCAACTCATCATAAATATTTTTGTTTTGTAGTTTGTAGTAGCACATAAGATATTTTCTTGAATATTATAAGTTACAATTTTCAATTCTAAAATTGATGAATTATTTTCAGAAAAATTCATCTAAGCCTAAGATCAATTAAAGATTTGACATTGAAAGTATTTTACCTTTCTGAATAATTTGAATATGAATCATTTAATTAAGTTATAAAATAATCAGTCCAGCACTTAGGAATAACAAGAAAAATAATGACCCATTTATTTATGGCTTTAATAGATTAAAATTCAACTTGATCTAATGAAGTCATGAGCAGAAGTTAATCTATAGCATGTTGCAAAAACTGCAGCTCATTAATCAACAGCACCAGAACAACCTTAAATTCACTTGTATTTGGGTTTCTTGGCAGGGCTTGATTGCTTAAGAGAAGTGTTCAGAAATGATGAGGGCTTTGAAATGCATGTTTAATCAATATAAATCCTTTAGCTTTTGATTTTTTGCATCTGAGCTTATTTTGCTTATTGCTGCAGCTTTGAAAGCTACTGCAGTTTGCAACTTACTTATTTAAGTGACCAAAGTTAAGGATAGATTCTAATTTCTTACCAGCCAAATAGTATTTATTTTTGTGGGTTCCAGGAGAATTCTGACACTTGTATAGGATTAATAGGTTGGCTCAAAACAGATTGGGAAAGTGTTTCTCTAGTAAGGTCATCATAGTAATGACCAAGCACCAGGGATTGCATTTGGCTATTGAATCTACTAAAATAAGATCCATACTTTATTCCATACAGTAGTTTTCAAAGTACTGAGGCTAAGCAAAATCAATCATCTGTAAGCAAAAACAAATAAGACAAAAATAAAAACAACTCATCTGAAATGAAAATAAACTCAGATGAAAAAAAGTAGAATTGAACCCAAATCTATTGATAATATGCATAAATCTATTGGTTTTTAACCTTATTTGCATCTGAACTGATTTGGCTTTCAGATGAGTTGTTTTGATTGGAGTTTATTTTGCTTACAGATTATTTGGTTTTTCTTTGCCTCATAGCTTTGAAAACTTTTGTATAGGATTCACTAAAACTAAAGTAAATTGTATATTTTTTGGATTAGATACTGAAGCAAGAAAAAGTTCAGCTTTGGTAAAGATACTTTGTTTTTATTAAAAGCAGATAATTGGCAGTTTCTGTTTGGTTGTTAAAATTATAGGAATTAAAAAATACATAATTCTTGACTATAGTAATTAAAGATTAAAATCATGTTGGATACCTGATTAGGGTAATCATCTTGGTAAAGTAACTATACAGTGATGGCAGTACCCACATTACACTGGCCCAGTTTACATACAGACACTTACACACTACCCAATAACAGGCTCCACCAGGAAGCCTGCCATGTGACTTGTGTGACTTAATAAGATTAAGATAAATAGGGTGTTTGTTTTTAAAGTCATATAAGTTATGCAGAAAAATTATGAAGATATTTTAGCCAATCAGGTGATAGGTGGCAGATCTTTGGGTATCAACTGATAAGAGGAGAAAGTGCTTGATATTTATCTATGTACATTGAGAAAACAATCTATCCAACACTGCTCTGCCTTTACAGAAATTTGTGCACATCTTTATATAAGCAGAGAGCCTGGTAAAGTAGTACATGGTTGTCTGTTGAACACCTGGGAGAGGATGATGGTTCATGTGTTTTCTCAAAGTTCTAGTTGTAGAGCACTGGTAATCTTAGTGCAAAAATCAGACTATGTAATGATGCAATTGTGGTATATATTAGTAATTCATTACTTGAGATGGGCTCCTATAATGACAATCCATTATTTATGTAAAACTCATTGGCTAAAGAGGGGTAGGACACTATAAGCCCTTGTTGTGATTTATAAAGGGGTTTTATTGCCCAAAATGGCCTGAGAAAACAGTGATTAAGTAACAAAAGAAAGAGTATACAATTACATAAGTCATGGATGAGGAAAAGATCACAGGCAGAAATAGTGTGAAGGAATCACAGAGAAGAATTAATTCACATTTGGGTGTACTTCTTGCAAAGAAGAATTACTAGAGCTAGGCTTGAAAGCTTTTAACACAGACATTCCAAGACCATAAGGCAGGCCTTGGGTCTGGTAGAATAGAGGAACCTTATACTTTCCAGAATGCAGGGGGTCATAGCTCAACATATTGGTAGTACTAGAATTAAAGACACAAAAGCCATCATCTCAAACTCATAACAGTTAAATTTGGATTCATTAGCCTTATTCTTGCATCATTTATTAATCTTGTTTCAGCCTGGACCTGGGCTGAGGTCTAGAACCTCATGTGAGCATAGAATGTACAGCCCAGAATTGATTAAATTAGTACTATGTGGCCACCTATACTTTCCGTTGTCTTTTCTGCTCCTGCTGCAGGGAAAAAATGTCAGACGGCTCTGACAGAGTTCAAATTAGGCAACTCTTCTTGTGTAGAGAAGGAGTGCAAGATCAGAAGAAGAAAATATGATCATATAAGGTGATCAAAGACAAAGAAAATGCTCTTGAAAATTGGTTAAGAAACTTAATACTTTATTGATTGAATATTATAAAAAATAACAGATATAATTATACTCAAGGCATGTCTGTTAGAAGTCTATTAGCCAATAACCTATCATTGAAAAGATACATGGCTGGAAAACGATCTCTATCTCTGAGAAGAACTGTTGGGGTATCAACCTATTTTTTACCTTAGCTGTTGGATCAATTGATCAAGTTACTATTTGATCAATTGGGCTTGGGATTGATACAAAATCTATCAGAGAATTCTGGGGATCTGAGCAAAGAAATAATCACATTTAAAAAAAGAACCTTAAATATTATTTAACAAAGACAAATTATCTTTCATATATACTCTAACATAACATACTTATTGATAATGTGCTATTTTGAGTTAACCGGATTTACATATTATTTTCTAGATCATTACTGAAAAACTTGGGCTATTTTTTACATTTACAGATTTTATTTTTGAATAAGTGTGATAAATATATTTTTTATATTTTGTTCATTAATTTGGATTTTTCTTATTTTATTACTTCTAGCTTAACTTACTTTTTATTTTTAAATAAACATGATAGTTATTTATTGTTATTTTTATATTTTGTTTATAATTTTTTAGTGCTTAATTTTAAAGGGCTTTTATTTTGGTTAATACCCTGACTTTTTTACTTTTTTATTTTCTTGCTCACTATATATTATTAGAAGAGCTTTAGGCTCAGATTCATAGACAGTTGAGAGGGTTACTTGATCCAACTGGAGTTGCAAGCTTTTAGAACAGCAGTCAATAAGCAGCAATAAAGGATCCTGTTAAATGGGCCTGCGAAAAAGGTGTGTATCAAGATGGAACAACTTAGGTAAAGGGTTAACGCATTGTTGACACAGAGTTTGCTATGATGGCCATATACTTGGTTATAGATTTGGAATGGCATGTAAAACTATATTTTAGAGTGGTACAGGCAGCAAATAGATGGAGGCATGTGATGGCTAGCCGGATACAGGTTCGAGTGGGTTAAAGTGAGAGGCATTGTATTCGTTTGTTTTGTTTTTACTGCGAAGGAGCTCACGACATTTTTTGGGAAAATTGAGTGCTAGTCAGCAGAACAAGCATAGTCCTGGTTTTCAAATCGAACTATGCAATAGATACACTTCTATATGAAACATATCCAATAGGTAGGTTATACAACATCCTTTGTCTAAGTTGATCAAACTATCTGAAACATATCCAATAGGCAGGTTATACATCATCCTTTGTCTAGGTCGATCAAGCTTATATCATTATTTACTTATTATTGTCATCTTTAATTCATTATTTTGGGATTTGCGGTCGATGATCCAATTATAATGCAGTCCACTCTGTCTTACCAACCTACTTGACATCTAAGTAACAATGTATTTGAAGCAGCTTCGACCTAAGAGTATGGAGAGCTAGATTTTTGGCTGAAAGGCTCAATAACTAAATAAATTATCCATTTTTTTGTTTCAGTGCTGTTATAGCGTTAACGTCGAATTCAACGAATTCGAATAAATCGGTTAACGCTACATGCAGACTAAAAAAATAAATTACTTCACTTCAAATAAACCGTCATTTGTTCCTTACTTTAATTTTGCGTTTTTGTAGTTCACCACTACAGTGCAAGGTCAAGCTCTTGATGATAGAGCTCCCCAATTTCACCATATTGATATAACCCCTAAATAAACCATTTCTTATTCCATGTGATTTAAAAGCTATGGCGACAACCAAAAATACCTCAGATTTAAACAAAATTATTTCAGATTTGAACAGAATCCAAGTTGTGTAAAATTCTTTAGAAAATTGTGACACTGAACCTGATTGGCCTGACCTGGGACCAGATTGCCACCCAGTTGCAATTTATCCAAGCCACAATAATGCGGGAATTTAACAACCTGCTGAATAAGAGAAACCTGGTTGGGACAGCCAAGAAACCCAAGAAGGCCCCAGAGTCCCAGATCAGCAAGGCCTACCCAAATATGCTTGATTTCCTGCAGCAGGACCCCAAGCTTCCCCAAACCCAGGTCCAGAAGCAACTTGAGCACCATGGTATTTGGGTGTCTGAGCGCATGGTGCAGCACTGAATGTATAGCAAAGTGGCTTTAATCAGGGTGTTGACCAATTTTGGCGGCAACAAATGAGATGGCAGCAAGAATCCCCCATATACTCCCGCCATTGAGTCCACCCTAGTCTGATACCTAGTAAGTCTATCCAATGACATCATGTTTATCTCATATTACAAGCTATCAACAGCTTTTGATGATTTTGGTGAGAAAGAAAAAGTCAACATCAAGAATGTAAGGAAGAAGATCAAGAGGGGGACTTTAATTGGTGTGTTTCTAGCTGTTTTAGCCAAGGGTTTTGTCTAATATCAAATAAACCCTGATTTCACCAATGGCTACAAGTACAGTCATATCCTCAGTGATTTGCTTGACTCCTGGGATAACTCAAATTTCATCTACTGGGTTTTCTTGAGCCATCAGATGGAGGTTAGCTCCACCACCCTTGAGGCCATCCAGCAACGCGGGCACCAGGCCTCTGTGTACCCAGCCACTCACACTGACATCCATCTGTCTGATGTTGTGTTCTTTAATATTGGAGGCATAGTCCAGGAGCGCCGCCTGCAGGCTTTCAACAATCTCTATCTTGGGGTACTTGACCATGATTCTCTCTTTGGTTGCCAAATGGTGGCTGACTTACTTGCGCAGATGGTTTTTCATTTGAATATGGGCAACTAACCACAGAAAGACAAGCACCTCCCACCCTGTGCCACAACCATCTATCAGCCAATAAAGGCAATGGCTTATAAGGAATATAACAGGCGTTATATGGCAGCCATCGCGCTGTCAGGAATATTCCTGACAACAACCTTTTACAAGACAACATTTTGGTCATAATTGGTCCTACAAGTCAAGACAAAAAATTTCAGAAGTTCCCCCTGATTGGGGAAACTTACACAAAACAAAATGTTTTTAGAAAGGAATTTAAAAATTTGAAAATTTCAAATTTCAAATTTCAAATTTCAAATTTTATACTCCGGCTGGGGACATGCAGTTGACTGCCAGGCGCCTGCTGTCAGCCAGGAGGCAGTGCACCCCCCAGCAGGACTGTCCACCCCTGCTAAATGGGGAAACTGCCAAATTAAGAAACCAAAAAGGGCAATTTTCCCAAACCCAAATTTAGAGAAAAGTGCTGCCCAAATTTGGAATCTACCAAATTTGGATGGGGATGACATGCTGCCCTGCAAAGCCACCAATGCAGTAATTGCAGAAGTAGAATTTGGGTGCATGAAAGTGCCTTAAGAAGCACCAAGCCAATGTAAGTCAGAAATGAACAATTCATTGCTTGCAAAATCCCTCCAATCCCACTCCCAAAAGGGAATTCCAGACAGCACCAAGTGTTTGGGGTTCTCTGTTCAATGTTTTTCACTATTCATTCCCAACCAAGGCTGATAGTATATAATAAAGCTCAATCACTTGATGATAGTTTGTGCTATCATTGAGCAAATTACCCCTTGATTATTATCACATAAATCAACCAAGACTTTTACACTTCAGAAATTTAAAGAAACTAAGCTTTGTCTGTCCTTACCCAGGACTAGAGGATGAATCACCTTATCTTCTTGGCTGTCCTTACAGCTTGCCTTGAGATTGGGGGCCATCAACACTATCAACTGCATGGGCCATTCAATAACCCCACTGGCAAGTACTGTTACAAGGAGCCAGCGCAGCTCAACTCATCCAATCAGTATTCCTGGCCCACACTGGTTTTACCCCACTCCACTCAGTCTGTAACTATATACACCCTCATATACTACGCATCACGTATTTTGCCAGTAATTTTGGACGTTATAATGTACACACAAAGGTCTTTTGATTGATTATGACAATCTATCCCATTGTGACCGCGCTCACCAGGTTCCAAGTGGCCCCTTTGGTACCCTACTTAGCTAAAATACTCCCCCAATTGTTGGGTCTTTACACACGCACAATCCCCCTGCCTCTACTCTTGCTACCACCCCCCATCTTCCAGCCCCACCCACCCAATCCCAGACCCCCAGGCCAGCACTGACTCTACTTTCAGGGATTCAGCCAGTGGGGGGTTCCTGGGGACTTGCAGGCAGACGGCCCACAGGCCCAACAGGGAGGGCCCACCACAGAATTGAAGCTAACTTTACAATATAGGATAACAATTTGCCCAGGATTGCCCAAGGTCCGCTTGCAGGCACCATAGAATCAATAAGGCTGTTAAGAGCAATGTACATCACCCCAAATATCTGAGTGGAAGTGGATTCATTGACAGCAACAGGTTCTTGCAGGCAGTTGGGCCGCGGTGTGTGGGGCGGCGTCATGGGGACAAAATATGCAGGCAAGTAGTTGTACTTGTTGCAGAATAGACAAGGGGGACAGGTAATCTTGAAGCCCTCTCTGTAAAGGATTTATGTTTCTCTAGTTCTAGCTTCAGGGTCTTGGATCAGGATTTCCTCTAGGGTGAACTCCAAATATGCAGGGTTGGGTGGGTACTCGGTGAAATGTACTGGGCTGAAGGGAGCTCCTGGGGGACAATAAAGGTCGGGCGGCTGGTCCGCAGTTTCTTGGGAAAGGTGAGCGCAGGGTACAGAACTGCAAGAAGTAGACTGAAAATGAAATAGAACTAATAACAAGTATTATATAACCTGGTTGAACCAAAGGTTCATGTCACTTTATTGCAAGAATGGCAATGTGCATCTTCCTGGAAATCCAGGGTATAAGTATTCCCATCTGTCATGGCCTGGGTGACTCCCAGGGGAACCTTTGGTTGAGGGAAAGGATCAAGCCTGGAAGGCCCAGTAAAAAACAGGGGCCATCCACATCACATAATTGGCAGCAGTAGCCCAAGGACGCCACACACCCATGTGGGGTATCACTTGCTCAGTGAGCCCCAGCATGGTCAAATAGGCAAATCCAAGCTTACTGTAGTCATATGATGAAGCAAAAGTAATGAGAGGAAGTTCTCCTGTGGCGGCACTCATTGTCAGGCTTGGCTTGGCTGGGCAAGTTGTTGGAGCAGAGGAACACCAGGAAAGGAGGGGCGCGGTGTGGAAGCAGGAATTATTTCTTGGTCCAGCACTCTAGGAGATGGGGTAAAGGCTGGCAGTGGTTGGTTGGAGGCAGCTAGAAGTTGCTCTGTTTCCCAGCGCTGGCGTTGGTACTGGAGGTACTCTCTGTTTGAAAGCACCAGCAGTATAAAATTTGTAATAATGTAATAAACCCCTGCAAAGTATAAATGCTCAATATGCATTAACCAACAAAGTTTATTAGATGAAGATGTCAACAAAGAAAGGGGATGTCAGTGTTCCCAGCTATATCCTGCTGGGAAACTGCAATTGGACTTACTGGCAACTTCTTATTGGTTGTCAATGGGCTATTCTAAAGCTGGGCCCCATTGGTGACTCCTGATTTGTCAGTTAGATGGATCCTTTCATTATTTTTGCCCTGGGGAAGCTGGTAGGGGGATTTTGGTCCATTTGGCAACCCAAGTCCCCAATTCTGGGTTTCTGAGGGTGTGGGCCAATTAAAATCTTTTTTGATTAGCTTTAGGACAGTTTCCAATTGCCCCCAGGCTTGGCCTTGACCAGGGTTCAATTCCCCACTTGGAATTAAAGTTTCCTTTGGGTAAATCTGCGTAATCAACAACACAATCAATTGGTTGCACAATTGCTCAATTGCAGGAGTTGAACCTATGTAACATAGGGTTTTGTCTGGCCCATTCTGGGCCCTGACACCATCTGTCATGGGAAAAGTTTTACAATTTCCCTCAGCCTGGGATTTACTGTTTACCAGGTTTTCCCAGTCCTTGATGGCATCCATTGCAGAGGTTATTCCATTGGCTGGTCTGAACTGAGAAAAATCAACTTTCCTAGTTGGGTTATGGGGTTGGTCATCTCTGAGCAGCCCACATTCTATAGGAAGTTTCTTTGTTCCCCTTCTGTGGTGGCCCAAGTTATTTTGGGGTCTATGGCTAGACCCACCTGCTGATTGGTCAAGTTAACAGGCTTCTTTGACGTGGGGGAGTGTTGAAGTAGGTGAATTCAACTCATCAAGCTTTAGAGGATTTTTCAAAGTCAAATCTAGCTCTGGTTCAAGCTCAAAAATCTGCGGGCGGCTGCACGGCCAGTCCTGCAGGCAGGCAGCCCACAGTGATTCAGGGTTAAAATCCTGTAGTTGAGGCTTTTCAGTAAGCATAGTTGATAGAAGTTTGTCACTTGTGACATCATCCCTTTCTCTTTTGTTGCCCCCTCCTTCTGGTGTCAGGAATATT